>JANHGL010024321.1:0-17411 GCA_024611195.1 Ceyx melanurus
TGCCCCGGCCGGGATGCGCGGCACCGGTGCACGGGAGGAGGACAGAGCGCAGCACCGTCCCCTCTGGGCAGGGCCGGGTGGGCTGCGGGAGGCTCTTCAGCCCTCCGCTGAGATGCAGACACGCAGGGACGGGCACCCGCTGAGGACACTCAATCGGAGCGTGTGACAGGGAGAGGGGGGATTGGGAGATGAACACCCTGGGGAGCACATCAGCCTTGCCCGGGCATCGCCCTGCAGAAACAAGGGGCAGACCCAAATCTATCTTGCCACGGAGTAGGGGACTGGGTGTCCCGTCGCTGTGTTGGAGCTGGGAACACCTTCCTCGTTCCCGAGGTTCCTTCACCTCGATGGTACCAGGTAGCTGAACACCCTGCTCATGAGGTGCTGCAGCTGGTTGTTCATCCCAAAGTATCCTTGGTACGCTGCACTGTGCTGGAGAGCCATCCCTCACCACAGGGACGCTCACCCCCGGGTCTAACTGCACGTCAAGCAAGAAAAAGGTCCCGTTCCCCTGCCAAAATAAATGCACCGTTGTCCATTCCCTGTCCCATGTCTGGTCCCAAGAGGAGCTCCTCAGCGTCTGGGACGCCCCAGCTCTGCTGTCCAGGGTTTGTGGGAATTCAGGATCCCGTAGCCACAGTTTCTTTAGTTCCACCCTCCAACGGTGCTGCTTTTTCCAGCTTCCCGTAATTTGACCGCTCCCTTGTTGCTTTTTGATGTCTCCACCAGCATCGCTGCTGCTGCACAGACCTCGCTGCTCCTCTGTGGACAAGATGAGTCACTGTGTACACACTGATTAATGTCAAACTCTGCCTCTCCTTGGAGGTATTAATTTGGGATGAAAACTTCTACTTTGTTGAAACAGAAACGTGTGGAGCCTGAGCTCTCAGTCGCTGCCCTGGCTGGAGTGATGGACACTAAAACAAGTAATGCACTTAGGGAAGGGACACAAAGGAGGGGAGCAATTAGATCTGAAGGAGAAGGGGGAGATTGTTCCAACTGATGGAAAAGCATCTGTCCACGCTGCAGAAACTGGCTTAAAAGCCGAACGAGACAATATAATTTCATATTGGTTAAGTGGCAGGGAGATGCTGCCTAAAGTAATTGTCAGAGCTGATTGCTCAGGGGATTATAAATAATCTCCTGTATTAGGACTTGAAGGATCACATAGGCTAATCTGTTACTGAGAAGGCCAAATGCAAAGACGTTTCTGTTTACCATAAAATACACCCAGGAGAAGGAGAGATGCCAGGCTGCTCAGGGCAGAGGAGAAAAATAATTTCACAATTAATTGTAATATAGAAGTGGAGAGAGCTGGTTTCCTAATGAGAAGCCGTCTGTGACGTTTTAGCCTCAGAAATCTTGGCTGCTCCTTTCCATGGTGACAATCCCACCCTTCACCTGCCTGTGGATGAAGTCCTAGAACATGAAATGCCTGTGAGCCCAGGCTGGTTTGTTCCAGGGTCTTCTGCATTCTCAGTGCTACTCTTCTAAAGATGAACATTTGGCCAGGCTCCAGTCGGGAACAGGAATAGTTAAAATATTTCTGGACAGTGGAAAGCTTTTACCTACCACTTCCACATGGGAGGAATTTAAGCTGTGATATAATCGAGTCTCTTGCTTCAGGAGCTTTGATCCCACTGCTAGAGCACGAGCAACAGCTCCATACATAGTACTTTTGGAATACTTTCAGATGAGATTTTACTTAGTTTTACTTACTAACAGGCAGTGACTTCTTACAAGCTCTTTGCCCAGCCTTTTCTCCTTTCCCCTGCACAAATGGCATTAAGAGGGGATGTTTCCCGAGCTGGAAGCTTCCAAGCCCAATTATAAACAGTTCTCTTGACACCAGACGAGGCTAAATATTCAGCCACATCCCCCAGTCTGGGAGGCCAGCCACGTCCCAAAACCAGCCTTGTCCCCAAACCAGCCGTACAGAGGAGCAGGGACTGGGGCAGGGACAGGAGCTCTCGGGCACAGCTGCCACAAGAGGTCCCTGTGCGCTCGCTGGAGGGAGCAGCCCGAGCTGATGGGACTTTTTCATTCACACCTTATTTGGAGATATTGCCTTTTTCCCCCAAATTTCGGCAAGTTTTCCAACAGTCCTTAAACAGCCTCATTTTGCGCAGAGAGGCAGCTCAGCTTGGTGCCGGGTGGCTGCCACTGCCTGTTCCCAGCAGGGCAGGGGACTCCTTCCAAAGATCAGCAAGGATGTGCCTGGGTCCATCCCATAATGCTGTGGGGACCACCACAGCTAATCCCATAACAGGGGGGTGAAAATCCCACAGCAGCAGCCAGGGTGTAAATCGAGGGCACGGCCGTTTTCTCAAAAGCTGGTCAGTGACTTTTTTTCTCCCTCTCACAGATTGGAGTTTCTCTGCAGCACATCTGGGAGAGATAACCTATTTTCCACAAGAAAGACTCATAGAATGTTTTGAGTTGGAAGAGATCTTTAAAGGTCATCTAATCCAAACCCACTGCAGGGAGCAGGAACATCTGCAACTAGAACAGGCTGCACAGAGCCCTGTTCCACTGGACCTTAAATATTTCAAGGGATGGGGCAGCGACCACCACTCTGAGCAACCTGTTCCAACCTGTTCCTCTCTCCCCTGGGTGGGGGTTTGGATGCGTTTCCACAGTTTCACCATCCCTTACACAAGGAGGTGCCCGTTCTGCTTCCAAGCACCACTCAGGGCTTGCCACAATCAACAACTGTAGGAGCTTCTGCCACATCAAAATCCTTCTGGCAAAAGTCATGTGAGTTTTGGAAAGCCTCACTCCCTTAATCTCCCCGGGCAGGGAGGCATAAAGCCCATCTGCTCATCTAATGCCAGACCTGTCTGACGCCTAAAATAATTTGAGGAGTCCAAGATATCAAAACAAATAAAGTTGCTTGGCTTCCAAACTTTAATTAGCCATCATTTTCATCCCCCACTGAAGTGTGTCACTACTTTAACTGCAAGCCATAGAAAGTCAGATGATACAGGAATGCTTTACACTGTGTATCCACATTGTCATTCAGAATATCTGTAACTCCACACTTATGAAAGGATCTACTGTGCAAAATTCACCCTGTGGATGGGAGAGCATGCCCAGGCATTGCAGAGGTAGCTGTGAAGAGAGCTGAAATCAATAAGAAGCATCCAGCATCCACCCCTTCCAACCAGGAACACCTTCCTGATGTGGGAGCCAGATATTCTCCAGGTGGAACTGAGGATATACTTGGCATAGACACAGGGGGAAGGCCTCTGGGAGTGAGGTGAGCAGGAGAAAGGTTTCTGCTGACACTTGACAGTGCAGAAGGTTTTTACTCCCTTTTCCCCCAGTCCTTAGCTCCATTTCACACACACAGAGCTCCAGGATTTAATGCAAGAAACACCAAAGCAAAGGCATACTCTGGATGTTCTTGCTTTTGGCCTCCTTCCTTTTTTCCCCAGGACAAGGAGTAATTTTATTTATTTTATTTTTTTAATGTTGCAGGATTTGGCACAAGGGACCCATAGAAGAAGCCTGTGACAAGAGTACAGTGTCCCTGAGGGTGCTGCAGACTCAGCTCTCTCTCAAGAGCTTGGGCTGGCCCAGATGCCATGATTTGGTTACGCAAAGGATGTGCTCTCTCCTTCTCACTCTGGTTGCACAGGTATGTCATGGGATAAAATAAAATCCATTGACAGACACAGCGACTGGTAAAACTCCTTCAAGCACAGCAGCATGGGCAGTTCCTTGTGTTTCTCCTCTGCTTTCAGTAGCTGACATGCCCCAGATTTGTCTACTTTCTGAATTGTTTATGTGCTGCTATTAGCAGGGTTTCAGGTCCCTCCTTTCCTCATGGTGAAGAGTGGAACATGGGGCCAGGTGTCTGCCCAGCCCATATCCCATCTCTCACCATCACCAGACATGAATGCTTAGGAAGAAAATGTGAAACAGAAGATAAAAATATTCTTATTTATAAGCAAATATTTCCTTTTCCATGTATTCCTCCTTGTGGGATAAACAATCTCTTTTCTTTCCCGTTTAGTTCACCATTCTCAAATCCAAGTAATTTTTGACTTATATCTATGTGCTTTATGGTTACACGGTGATGTATTTATGACCACATGCTTTTTTAGCAAGTCAGACAGGTTCAGAATGAGCCCTGCAAGGTGAAAGCACATCACAGCCCCTACACCCACTCTGTGCAGCATCACACGGTGCTGAGCCCACTTGATTCCTCCTGCATTACAAATATAAGCCCAGGAGCTTCTTAACTGCGTCTCCTGCTGCTGCCAGCTCTGCAACTTGGAAAGTGTTAGGTTCCCTCCTGAATTCTCTTGTTATTAATATCACAAACCAAGCTGCTCTGAGAGAGGTGTCCCATTAATCATTTTATCTCTGCTGCAGTTTTCACCTCGCTTCCTCTTCCTGTGCCTGAAGAGTTTTCAATAACATTCGGCTCTGTGGGTAAAGCTTCACTAAACCCAGCAGGTCTGCTAGGGCAGGGAAGGAGGCTGGCCCAGGCAAGCTGGGGGCAAGAAACAGTGAGACAAAGAGGCACCCACCCAGCCACGGCTCATTATGGCATGAAAAAGTGTGCTGCACCAGCTGATGGTAGTAGAGAGCAGAGCTACCCCCCCTTAAAACTTCACCTTGAAACTTGAACTTCCTGGAGCACCACAGCAAGAGCAGAGATATCTAATAAAACAGAAGGTCAGCTCAGCAGCTCGTGTGAGTCAGCACCAAAGTGGGTGGCAGGTCTGGGCAGAGATCTCCAATGCCAACCTGGGCTCTGTTCACGTTGAGGGCACCACTTCCTTTTTCTCTCTTCCTTCCTACGTTTAATCTTGTTATGTGCTGCAAAGCCTTTAGCTGCTCTAAGTATCTGCCTCTGGGCTATCTATCAAAGAGCCAAAAGATGCTTACAGAGCATCTTCCCCAAAACCTTCCTCTGATGCCATCCCATTGATTGAATCCCTCGAGGGCATATTGCGTGTTCCTAGGGGCTGGCTCTCAGGGATGCAGGAAAGCAGCATCTCTGCAGCTAACCCAAGCCTTCCTTCTCCACCCAATGCCTTCTTCAACTCTCTATCCTTTGACATCACCATAGCCCCCATCACAGATGAGCATTTTGATCCAGTGGGAGGTGTCCCTGCCTATGGTGGGGGCGTTGGAACATGATGATCTGCAAGGTCCCTTCCAACCCAAACCATTCTACGAGTCTGACTTTGTTTTGTCTTCACTCCTTTGCATTTTACAGAAGTCCTTCTCTGGGTGCTCTGCTGCACCCAGCAGCTAAATTAGCCACTCGGTCCCACAGTGTGAACACCCCTGCAGGGGACCAAGCTCCACCTGGGTCATCCTGAAGCCTCCCAAGCCCCATCCCTCAGGTGCACACCTTTGTACCTGCAGCTTTGCTGGGGTGCTGCAGCTCTCACCCATCAGCAAAAGTTGTTTTTTCACTGATTTCTGCTGAGTCAGAGAACATCTCGGTGAGGGCTGCTGCTTCTCCACATGGGAACGCGCTTCTGGGGAATAATTACAGACTTTAAAGAGGGACATTCGGCAGCCAAATTGCTTCACATTCAGGCTCTTGGCCAGGAAGGCAAAACCTGAAAGCTGCTAGTTGGCACTGTGAGAAAACACCTCACACCTGCACCCACCATGGGTGTGCATTGCCCGTGGCCTCAGATCGCTCCTTACACGGCAGTGCCCCAGCACCCAGCACTGAAAGAAGGCACGTTGGTGGCTTGGCAGGTCCAGTGGGGTGAGATGCTTCACAGATTAGCCAGATTGCATTTAACGACTCCCCCTGTGCATGCCCCCTTCTCTGCACTGTGCCCACCGGAGGATTTTTACCCCCTGCTGGATCTGGGAACGTGCTGTGTGACAGAAAGCTGCTCCCTGCACAGTTCCAGTTCTACAAGGGAAAGGCTGGAAACACACCCCTAGAAACTTGTCCCCCCTCCCCTAAATTCTGAGGCGTATTTTAAAGTTGTGAAACATACTGACTGTGAAATAGAGATAAGAACTGGAGTAGACACAAACAGCGGAGGCGTTACTCCTGGGTTTTTTGCAACTCCCACTCTGTGACAAAAATAGTACAGCGAGGAGAAGGCTGCTCCGTGCCATCCTACTGGGACCGAATGACAAGGGGACCACACGCTGGACCAGAAACAGGGCTGGGACACGAGGCATGTGCAGAGGTGCTGAACACTTCACGTTCCTGACAATCGAGACCAAAAGATCAATTTCAATAGCTTTAAATGTTATTGGACTATATAAAAAGCAGGAATGGCAGTCCAAAAACATGTTGCACTAGGCTGGAGTGCTTTCCAGCAAGAAAAGGGGCAGTTGGAAGCTGCAGAGAAAAATCACGATGTCCACTCTTCTTCTGTTGATATTGCACACGACGCACCCGCTCTTTAGACCACACCTGCACCATAATTCCTAAGTGCCCTTAATTCTTCTGCAATTCTAAACCTGAGCACGTAATTAGGCACGGACCAGTTGCAGAAATCAGATAAGACTGGCTGGCAGGCAGCTGCTTCCAGGAGATGTGTCTCTTGATGGATGGAGATGTTGAGCAACTCCAGGGAAAGCATCACCCAGCCGTGGGCTGGTGGCGGGGAGGGCACTTGCAATACAACTCCAGGGTGTCACCTCAGTGAAGGAGAAGCTCACAGACAGAGTTGGTGGTGGCTCTGAGCTCCCCACGGCAGGAACAGGTGAGTGCCCACCAATGCTTCTCTTCAGGGACCTGGGAGGGGGGGCAGTGTTGTGGTAGGGGATTTACAGGAGCAGGACCTGCACCAAAACCTGCCTCAAACAACCCTCCTCTGCTCCATTTCTTGCTTTTCTTTTCCAAAACAGAGTGATGTTTCTAGTCAACCTCTTGGCTGATTGCTAAGGTGGGGATGGCTCTAAGGACCAAGGCTTTTGGCTCTTTGCTAGCTCAGGAGATGTTTTGGGCAGGCATTACTGCTTTCATGGCAGTTAACAGGAATAACATCTCTGCATAAACGTTGGAGAGGTTTTGAGAGGCTGAAGAGGCTCTTCAGACCCCGATTCAGGGGAACTGTGGGATGAGGCAACAACACCTCACCACAAATAATTGCTTTTATTTACAACAGCTATTAATCCCATTTCCTCACTCACCCCACGCTGCAGCTGAGTTTAATTGGACACGGGGCTGAAAACAAAAAGTGGGTTAAGTTGGAGGAGAAAAGGGCAGAGGAATGGGCTTTAGGTTTGGACATAAAGTTAAAAAAAAAAGAGGGGAAATGTGTTTTTCAGAAGCTGAGGGTTTTTCCCTGCTGTACTGGGAGTCTGGGACCCCTTGAATGTACAGCACCAAAGTGCTCCCAGTTGGGGCAGTGGTCCCCCTGCATTTTGGGGTGGTATTCTGCAGTGCCAGCACAAGGGTGCACGGGGAGGATCATCTGCCAAAGGGTGAAAGTGCTACAGGCAACAGCATCCACTGTGGCCAACCCTCCCCTCTGCTCACCTGCAGCCACCAGCATGGACGATGAGACCATCACTGCTGAGGTCTGCAAGGAGGATGACATCAGGGATGGAGAGTGAGTACCCAGCAGGGAGGAGGCCATGGCACAGCCTGCTTCAGGCAGCAGGGGTGGCATTGCCATGGCAACACCCATCATGTCGTTGGCCACCATTTTGTTAGAATCACAGAATGGTTTTCTCCCCTCAACGTCCTTCTTGGGCAGCATAATGGCTTCAACAGGCCAAGCCTTGGCTCCCCAAGGTGCCCACCTCTCCATCTCTCCCACAGGCTCTGGGATGCAATGGTGGCTGGCTACCCAGTGCTGCTGGTGAGGAACAGGAAGGAGTTCAGTGCCCTGGGCAGCAAGTGCCCCCACTACGGTGCCCCGCTCAGCAAAGGTAACCCTGGCTCTGGGTGGGTGGGAGAAGCAGTGTCAGGGGGGTTGGCTCTCACCACTCAGGCTGGGGGGCTTTTCTACTGCAGGAGTCTTGAAAGGGGAGAGGCTGCGCTGCCCCTGGCATGGTGCTTGCTTCAACATCAGAAATGGAGACATTGAGGAGTACCCTTCTCTGGACTGCCTGCCCTGCTTTAAGGTGACTTCTTGTGTCTTCCTCCTCCTACCTGGGATCATGTAACTCCCTGTCCTAAAGCTGCTTTCAGCCAAAGGTGATGCCATACATCCTGGTATCCCTCACAGCCAGCACAATCCTTTGGGAAAGAAAAAAGGATTTGCACCTCTTCCTGAGTGAGTTTGGGATGAGCAGAAAATCTCATGAGCTCCTCAGCATTATTTCACATCCAAGAGCCCTACAAGCCACTCTTGGTGTATCAAAGGCAAATAACTCATTGGACCAGATCCTCCCAGGAAGGCTCCTACCACGGCTTCACGAATGCAGCACTTACATTCACTCTCCTTTCACCCCTTCAGGTAACAGTGGAAGATGGAAAGGTGTTTGTCACAGCAAAAAAGAAGGTACTGGCCTTACCTGCTGTCACTAAGCACAAGCAGCACCTTGGGCTGGGTGTGATTTCAGCATTTCTCATTTTCTTTTAGGACCTTGAAAGCAGTTTGAGGGTGAAGGCCACCAGCAAGAGATGCCTTTTCAACCGGGACACGATGCTGCTTCTGGGGGGAGGTCAGTGGAGAGCTCTGTGCTCTGCTCTCCCCACACGTGCTGTGAGCTGCCACCCTCTTCTCCAGGCAGCAATTGCCACCTTCCTCCACCTACTCCACAGTGATTTGTAAGAGGGCTGAGATGAGCATCTCTTGTAGGTGTGGCTGCCCTGGTGTGTGCAGAGACACTTCGCCAAGAGGGCTTTACTGGCAGGATCATCATGGCCACCAAAGAGAAACATGTTCCATTTGACAAGTCCAAACTCAGCAAGGTTTGTAGGTGAGAAGGGTGGGACTGTGCCTGGGTACCCAGTGTGAGTCAGGCCAGGGTCCCCACTCAGGACCAGGCTGAGCAGTTGAAAGAGCTTGCTCTGGCCAAGCAGAAGGAGCACTGAGGCACCCACAAGGAAAAGGGGTCTAATTTTCAGTTAATATCACATTTCTTCCCCTCAGAAACTCTTCGATCAGAGTTCACCATAAGCTTTTTTATTCACCATAAGGGTTTTATCCCTCTCACTTTCCCCACTAGAGTTTGAGCTGATGGGTTTTTCTGAGGGGGGGCAAGAAGTTGACAGGGATGGGGCAATGTGGGGAGCTGTGATTCACTAATGCAAAATTTACCTCTTATATAAACTTATTTCCCAGCAAACACCAGAGGAGTATTGCTGGCTGTGAGAGGTGCTGTGTTTCATAGTTCTGATTTGTTTTCAGGAAATGAACCTGAAACCTGAGGACCTCTACCTGAGGAAACCTGAATTCCTCGATTCTCTCGACATAGAGACCTGGACAGAGAAAGAGGTAGATGAGCAGCTGAACTCAGTCCTTGATGGGTGGAGGACTCCAGCATTCCTCACCTCAGTGTCCAGAAATAGGGCATGTGCAGTCACAGGCAAGCAGAATGGACTGACGTGGCAGGGCACCAGAGGCCCAGGATGGTCTGATCTTTGCCTCCTTTCTCCTGCAGGCAGTGTCTGTGGATTTCCAGAAGCAGAAGGTCAGCTTCATGGACGGGTCATCTCAGAAGTACAATCAGCTGCTCATTGCAACAGGCAGCCAGTGAGTGCACAGAGCATTTATGAGACAGAATTTTACACAGGATAAGCTGGGTCAACACTAGGGTGGGGAGGTCTTCTAAAGGTTTGTGAGAGGGAGGTGGTAGGAGATGAGAGGACAGGATAGGATGACACAGCCAAGAGATTGCATGGGTCTGGGCCTGCCCCCTCCCCCATTTCTCGTTTCATTTCTGATCATGAGACATATCTGGCTTCTCTCTCTTTCAGCTCCAGCTTCCTCAAAGTCCCAGGTGCAGACCTGCAGAACGTGTGCATTCTCCAAACACTAGAAGACTCTAGAAAAATCTTAGAGCTGGCAACCGGGAAGAATCTGGTGATTGTAGGAGCTTCATTCGTAGGTACCAGCCTGGAGTGGGTATCGAGTCATCAGTAGTAGCCTTGAAACCCACTTCTGTTTCATGTGCAGATTAACTAGAGGCCCTCGGGGAAGGGATGTTCATTCAATACCTGTCTGGGCTCCTCCCAAAGCCCTATAGCTGCTGGGAGTATGAGTTACACAGCACATACTCAACTCTTTCCTATGATAGCCAGGGCCTTTGAGGGCTATAATCAGTTTCTAGGTATGGACAGAGGGAAATGTGCCTTATGAAAAGGTCACTGTCTTTCAGAGGAGCTGGATTCCCCAGAAACATTGGGAATGTGAGGGGGTAAGGCATAGAAGCTGTTTTGTACACACCAGGAGCCATTCTTTTCCTAATGCTCAGTTCCATAGTGCATCACAGCAAAGAACATGGGGAGCAAAACATCTGGGCCCAGAAATACATAAAGAGCAGCTAAGCACTGGCAGTGCATCAGATTTGTTTTTCCCACATGGAAGGGGAAAAGGAGGAGGGTGCAGGTTCCTGCTTGCAGTAAGCTTACCTTGGGCATGCCTTTCCCTTGCAGGAATGGAGATAGCTGCCTTCCTCTCAGACAAGGCTGGTACCATCTCAGTGGTGGAAAAAAAGGAGTTCCCTTTCCAGAATGTGCTGGGTCCTCAGGTTGGAGGTGTTGCCATGAAGGTTAGGAAAACCTGGTGCTAATTTCTAGCTTGGAGAACACATGCCATCCAAGCAGCCCTGTGATCTGCAACAGCCCAGGAAATCAGCCCCTGCGCTGAGTCATAACCCTGCATACCCAGCCACCTTTCTCACACACAGCTCACCAAAGGAGCTCTGCACACACGGCTGGTCCCAACCTCCCTCTCAGACACATCCCTCTCCCCAACCCACCTTCACCCCCAAGCCCTGCTTCATCCCAGACCCACCTTACACACCCATCCTGACCAGGACAGGCAGAGCAAAGCCAGGTTTCCAGGCACTCTGCACCAGCCAGGGACACGGATGAAACCTGTCTGCAGCCTGGAGCAGCAGCTCAGCCACCTGCCTGGGTTTTGGCTGGGTAAAGCTGTTTTTACTGCAGCACAGCCTGGAATTTCCTAGTGAATACTCAAAACAGCTTCCTCTTCCTTTTCAGATGCTGCAAAAGAAAGGGGTGAAGTTTCACATGAAAACAGAACTCTCTGAGCTGAAAGGGGAGGATGGAAAGGTCAGTCATGCCATCGTGATCCCTGAATTGCTTAATTCTAGGGAAAAAAAAAATAAATAAGCTGAGGTATGACCCAGTGTCTACATCTGGGCTTTCCTTTCCCACATATAGACCCTCATATGTCTTTTCACTAAGCATAACTCTGGGCTCAAAGGGCACCAGTATGTGCTCATGTCTCAGAGACAACTGTGATATTTCTCTAATGTTCCTGTCCACACACATTAATTGGACAAGGTGATCTGAACCTAGGGAAGGAAAAAAAAAAAGACAGCAAAGAATGAGGCAGCAGGGAGGCTGCAGGAATTAGGACATAGTTTTTAACCCCTTGTTAACGATTCTTTTTCCTTCCTAGGTCACAGAGGCTGTTCTTGACAGTGGAGAGAAACTACCTGCAGATGTGGTAGTGGTGGGAATAGGTAAGAGACCCCTGTTGGGAGAGGGAGGCAGCTTTAGCAATGAGAACATCCAATAAGCCCAGAGCATCACAGTTCATTCCCAGGACACCTTTCCCTTCAGTTTCCTTCCCACTCCATTATCATCCAGCCCTTCCTCTTGGCCCCAAACACCTGGAGAAAGCCCATGAGCAAACACTTGGCAGGAGGAAAGGAGCTACTTATGCTCTCAGTATGACTTTGGCACACTTGCTAAGCTCTGTGTGTCACGGCTGTGTTATCAGAGCTTACCTTGTTCTGGACCCTGGTTTTATTGCCCCTGGATTAGCTCAGCACCACCAACCCAAGCACTGGTCTCCGCTGCGAGCTGAGCAGGCACCACGGGCATGTGCTTGCTGTAGGGCAAGGGCCAAGCTCCCTCCCTGCCTTTGCAGAGCTCTGCTGCATCTGTCCTTGCTCCTCTCCCTGCAGGGGTGTTTCCCAACTCATCATTTCTGAAGGACACCTGCCTTGCCAGAGATGACAGCGGTGCCATCCTGGTGGATCTGGTAAGTGCCAGCTGAGTACTCCTGGTCCTTACTCAATTCCTCCCCCCTCATAGTTACACTGATTTGCTTTTTGTGCCATTAGCACATGAAAACCAACATCCCAAATGTCTTTGCTGCGGGGGATGTGGTCTCCTTCCCCGTGGCACTGCTCAACGGGGACCAGTCCAGCATCCACCACCAGCAGGTGGCTGAGGCCCATGGTGAGAGGACAGCCACCTCGCTTTCCAGCTCCTCTTGGAGATGGGGCAGAAGGGGCAGCTGATAACAAGGGGCAGTGGACACTTTGAGGACCTAAATGAAAAATATTTCCTCTGCTGGCTCATTACAGGTCATATTGCTGCCTTAAACATGCTGAAGAGAGAGACAGAGCTGCACACTGTTCCCTACTTCTGGACCACGATGCTTGGGCAAACCATCCGCTACACAGGTAGAAGGGGAGGAGAGATGGGAACAGCCAAACTGATTCCTAGTCCTTATCTACCATCTGGGTCTGGGGCTTACAAACACACAGTAGTTGCAGAGCTTACCTGAAGCAGCTCAAGTTTTGGACTGGGTGCCATGAAGAGTTTGTGAATCTTGTTTCTGAGCTCTGGGCCTGAAGGTTACCCAGTGTTCTTGTTCTTTCTCCCGTGGCTTAGAGGTCACAAGGAAGAAGAACTTCCCTCTCTAAGCCAAGGAGAGGCTCAGTCATGATGCAGTCTTGTACCTCTGGGGCAGTTCTGCCTGTCCATGGCCTTTGTGCCTGTTCCCAGTCTTGTGCCAGCCCATCGCTGTTGCCAGTGCCCCTACCTGTGAAGACACCGAGGTGGGATGGGTGGCAGGTGCTGTGCTGGGGCTCCCATGAGCAGGCTGCAATGCTCTCTCACAGGCTGTGGGAAAGGATACACTGACACTGTTGTGAAGGGCAGTCTGGAGCAAGAGAAGTTCCTGATCTTTTACATCAGGTGAGTGAATCTGTGGCCAGTTTGTGGCCTGACGTGGCAGCACCCTGGGAACAGAGTGCAGTCCTCTTCCCTATGGCCTGCCGAGTTCTCTCAGATGCTCCACATCACCTCTGACAGCTGCTCACAGCAGGCACCTGCTGGCCCTTGAACCAGTGGGGAGGTGGTTTCAAAGAAAACCAGAGCAGGGTAGGAAAGCAGAAGAGGACGAGCTTCAGTGAAGACACAGCTGGGCAGGGAGCCTGGGACACATCTCCTCTGCCTCACTGCTCCCAGGCTCGGTGCCCAGCTCCCAGCAGTGCCAAGCACTCTGCCACAAGTCCCCAGTGCACCCTGCAGTACCAGCCACCCTGCCACAAGCCCTCCACAGTACAGTTGGCTTCCAGCCAGGGTGCCCCGGGTGTGCTGCTGTGCTGAGGTACTTACGCTGTGGACATCCATGGTTCTTCCACTTTCCCTTTCAGGGATGGCTTCGTGACTGCAGCTGCCAGCCTGAACTGTGACCCCATGGTGTCTCTGATTGCAGAAGTTTTGTACTTAGGGAAACAAATCTCTAAAGAAGAAGCAGAGTAAGTGACGCCCTGACCCAGCTGCTGGGTGGCTCTGCACCGCATTCCCCGGGGCCAGCAGAGTCCACCCAGAGGCACAAAGTCAGGATGAGTTCTTGCAAATCCCCAACGTACCTCTCGTTCACAGGGCCTGTGACATTGGCAAGGTTCCCTTGTTGGCAGAAACCTAAACTCAGTACATGCCCTGCTGCGAGGGGCACAGAGTCGACTGAGTGTTAACAGCTCCACATCCTCCCGTCCTGGCAGAGGAGAAATAAACTCATGAGCAAAGCTGAGCCCAGTGCCCGTGTTTTGTGTCTGCAGCCGGCCCCTGGCTGCTCACAAAGTGGTGATTTCCCCCTCTCTTCTAGCTGGGCACCTGCCGGGAAGGATGAGAGGAGGATGCCCGAGTGGCGGAGCTCAGCAGAGGGTCTGAGCAGGCAGCAGCAGCCACACACTGACAGCTCCACCAACCCCTCCTGCTCCCCTCGCTGGCTGTTGGCAGGAGCTTTCACTCAGCACACCGGTCACGCTGACCTTCTCCTTTGCAAAAGCACATTTTCCCAGCAAGGGAAGCTGTGACCCAGGCGAGCTGCTCTCCCAGCTGGGAACCAGCCTGTGTGCAAGAACTCGCACGAAATACCCTGCCCCTAAGGAGAGAGGGCTGCCATCCCACCTCTGAGCCAGCAGCACCTGCTGGCATCGCTACAGCCCTCTGGGGTATTGCATTAGCTGTCGTAGCCACAGCTTCCAACCGCCTGACAGCAGCCAGCCCTCAGCAGAGAAATCACAGCCCTGCTCAGCATCCCCTCCCTCCCGCTGGGTCCCCGTGTGCTGGATGCTTCGAGGAGGTGGCCGGGGCGCTGCAGGAAACTCGGCCTCCATACCAGAGGGAAGGGCTGGTAGATTTTTGCAAGGCAACAGCGAGCAAAGCTGTGCTTTCTACAGGAAACACTGCACTTACTCACCGGTCACATGGGGCTTTGCAGGGGGAAGGGTAAGCCCCAGGAGCCCGGCAAGTTCCCGCAGGGAAACTTACTTAAACCCACTCTGCTTTTACATGAAACAGAGGCGAGCCGAGCCCGAGCCGGGAGGTGAGATACTGCAACACTGGGTTGTGTTCAATGCACCCCACTTGCACCTTGGCACCTTCTCACGGATGAATTTGACCTGTAAACTGCCCAGGGTTTCATTTCCTGACCCCAGGGGGTAACTCTCTGCTCCAAAATAGCCACATCTTACCTGGAAAAGAGCTGCTTTTCAGCAGAGCAGGTCTGTCCTTCGCAGCAGCAGGTGGAAGCAGTAAATCTGAGGGTTCCCTGTACGCAGAGGCACACGAGGGTGGAGATGCTGTTGGCCGGATCACACAGCTCCCCTTCATATCAAACATCAACAGCGCTGCTCCTCCTCACCCTCGGGCATCCTGCACACACACACACACACACACAACTTTTTGCCCCCTCACTAAGCTCCAGAATTTGTTGAGTGCTGAGCAGGTGCCAGCTATTTTGCACAGACTTGCAGCAGGGTAGTGGTGGTAGAAGAGACCGGCTCTGCCTCAAGCTGAATCCATGCCCATCATTTCTAGTCTGAGAGAAACCTGATGGGGTTCAGCAGCCCCACTCTCTCCTGGTGACCCCAAAGCAACTCAGCTTCTTGTATCCACCAGCAAGCATACACCAAGCAGAACGGTTTTATATAAGGAAGGAGCAAGCCCAGGACAAGACATTTGCTCCGCTTCTACCACTTAATGGATGCCAGACCATTTTCTGCACAGCTATGAGTGCCAAAATTTGGTAGCAGTCCTGCCTTGGGCAGCTGGAGCCTGGACAGACAGATTTAGTTGAGACTGTGCAGATGTATTTCAGCACAGGGCCATTCCTCCCCAGCCTGCCTCAGAGCTGGGATGAGATCTGCTCTTCCTGGTCCCTGCCCAGACACTCCTCTGCTTCCCAGCCACTGCAGCAGCCTGGGAGGTGGTGGTCCTGGCAGTCCTGTGGGAGAGGCACCTCAGGGAGCAGAGATTCCCAGGAACCCTTGCTGGGTCCACACAGAGACATTGCATGCTGCACTGAGCTGTAGAACTACACAGTGCAAGACAAAGGGGTCTCAGTCCCTGGAGAGCAGCTTCCCAGTCCCCTCCCAGTCTTCTGTTTCTGTCCACCGCAAAGAAGAGCCTGGACCATGGTGGAATCCAGCATAGTTTACCTGGACCCTGCTCAGCACTGTTGGCTCCAAATACTTGGAATTCTGGCACTGCCCAGGGCTGCCCAGCCTCGCGGGACAGCAATTCCCAGAACAGACGTCTGGGACTGTGCGTGACTCGGCCCTGAGTCACCCGCTCCCGGCAGCCCAGCCCCACTGCACCTGGCCCTGACCCACAGCAGGGCAGCGTGGGGGCGGAGCTGGCCCTCTCCTATGGCTCCATCCCACTGCCTGGCACATTACAGATTAATCCTGCTTCCAAGCTCAGCAGTGGGGTGAGCTACACCCAGCCTTAGGACACCCCTTTTGATTGGGGAGAACCAAGAGGATCTGAAAAACCAGCCCCGCACCCCCAGATCCCAAGGTGGCCTTGGCCAGGAACTGAGTTCCAGTACCATAGCCCCACCTCCCAGCACCCCACAGGGCCCGTTGCCTCCACCGTTCTCCCACCAGGCAGATCCAGACACCCCACAGGCAACAAACTTCCTAAAACTGAATTGTAGAGCAAAACAGAAAGTTTAATTGCTGCTTTCGGTCTTCTGTAGTCATCTGTCAGCTCGATGCCACCCCACTGCTGGGAGGGCACCCTACTCAACAGCCCATCCCCCAGCCAAGGCTCTGTCTGAAGGTGGTGAGGAGACTTCGTCCCAGATGGGCTCATCCTCAGCCCTCAGATCCACAGGATGCCCCAGACTGGCTCGTCCCGATCGCCCAAGGCGCAGGTCCAGCTGACATCCAACATCCCGGTGACAAGAAGAGAGTGGCTACATTCAACAGTTCTTCAACTGGCAGCTTTAGCTACTAGAGAAGGACATAAAGCTTGCCACTGAAGAACTGGTGCTGGTTAGCCAGGAGCTGGGCAGTGGAGCAGCACCTGGAAAAGGGAACACTGAGATGAGAGCCAGGATCGAACCGCGTCAAGCTGCGACATCACCCACCCCAGGCGGCAGAGCTGCTCTGCTCCCCCACCCCAGCACCAAGTCCTGCTCCTTCGCCTCTTCCTTCCCTTCCAGGAAGCTCCACAGAGCCGAGAGTCTGCAGGACCCTCCCCTGTCACAGCCTACCCAGAAGCAGCTCCGACCTCACCATTTCCCATCCCTCCCTCCTCCCAAAGCAGGTGGTTCGTGAGCTCCAACACCTGCAGCCGGCTTTAAAACACGCCGGGCAGGGAAATCAAGGCCGTTTCTGGTAGAAAATAAGAGATAAGGCGACCTGCTCGGGCAAGGATCGGTGGCCGCGGCGGGGAGGCTACCGCAGGTTAAGGCATTCCCCAGCCGATAACCTCGGGGCATCTGCACTGGCAGGGTCCCACCTGGCCGGGGGCCAGCAGCCGCCTGCCGAGGAAGACACTTTGGCAGGAGGCTGCTGCCAAGCCAGCGCCAGGGGAATTTTGGGGGGAGCGCAGCCCTTTTCCGTGTCGTTTAGTCAGAGGATGAGGACACCGATCCCGAGGGGGTGGGTTGGGGGCTGGTGCGGGACCCCCACTTCATCCCCCTCCACCCAGGAAATCCCACATCGCCCGGTGATTTGGCTGCGGGGAGGGAGTTCTGGGAAACCCCAAGAGTCCGGCCTCGCCTGCGGGGGAG
>JANHGL010024322.1:0-48003 GCA_024611195.1 Ceyx melanurus
CCCCCCAGTCTCCCAGTATAACTGATTAATTCTGACTAGCCTCCGGTGCTCCAGGAGATATCTGAAACATGCTGTGACGGAGCCAAGAGATGGAATCCTGAAACTGGAGCCACAGACTGAGACTTCAGTAAACAGGATGGGGAGAACATGAAGCAGAGAGTTCGGCCAAAAGGGATGGCCAGTGTTGAGACTATTCTAAAATAACCCAATCCAACAGTCCTTGCAGAAATCTGTCGACATCTCTGCTTTGCTTCCACCCCTAGCATGTTGGGCTGGTGCTAATGATTTTTCAGAGGGTGATTTGATGCTTATGCATCTTGGCAAGCACTGTCTTGGTCATCACCTACAGTTTTCCTTTATCTTCACACAGTCTGAGCTCTAGATCCTTGACTTAACCCCAA
Organism: Ceyx melanurus; assembly: GCA_024611195.1. NCBI lineage: Eukaryota > Metazoa > Chordata > Aves > Coraciiformes > Alcedinidae > Ceyx > Ceyx melanurus. The sequence goes on from JANHGL010024322.1 coordinate 402, forward strand.
AACTGTAGAATTTTGCCAAAGAGGGTGGCAAACGATTTGCTTTATAAATGCTTTTGGCACCAAATCCACAGTCTGGCTGCCTGCTAGGTGAGAGGACAAGTACATGAAGCTTCTGGAAGTGTTTTCTGGGTCATGCCTTAACTCAGTCTTTAAAGAGTACAAGTTCAGGGGGTGCTGAGAAGATCTGCTCTGGGGTGGTTTTTTTGGTCTTGTCTAGCTTTAAATTGTCCCTTCTCAAAATAGTATTTAACTTAAGTATCCTTACAACTTCTCTGAAGCTATCACTGCCATCAGAAGGGCAACCTCCTCTTCAGGGGCAGCAGGTGAAATAGTTGCACAAGGCTCTGAGTTTGCTCGGAAGAAGTTCTCAGACTGTGGTCATCTAACAGGCTGGACTGTGCCAGCATGACTTTGCCCTGAGATGGAAACCACATGTATGTGTGAGGAAAGGTGCTGACCCACAGGTGGAGGATCAGGCTGCCTTTCCACCTGTGTTTCTTTCTAACCCAGCTGCTAGAAGCATGCAGGAATTGGCTGCAAAATCCAAAGAGCAGCAGAAGTGTTTAGAGTGCTGACCCACCATGCTGGAGCACCTTTGCTAAATGATCTCAGGCATAGATCAAGATGGGAGTTTGGAGCTGGACACAGGACTAAGCTCCTTTGGATCCCAGGAAACATTTATCAGCACAAAGGATGACAACTGTTGTTCACCCAGACTTGGATGTGTGATTATCTGCATGAGTAAGGGTGAGCTGTCTGAGTACAGAGAGTTTTACGCTGCCTTCCACTAATTGCAGTAAGCTATTCAAAATATCTATTATAAAAACCTAGGAGCCATAGTCTAAGCTTCAAAACCTCTCCTGCTTTGCAGATTTTAATCAGTATTACTGCGGTGTGTGAAGTAAATGACAGAAGCACCTTTAAAGGTTGAATGGGAAGGAAGCTGTAGAGGAGTGTGAGCAGAGAGCAGTGCCTGGCTTCTGGGGGGAAGAATAAAGTACTGTCTGTAAGGTACTGGGATGCAGGAAGGGCCTGCATTTTTCCTTCTCATTTAGCAAATTGAGGAGTGGTTATGGAAATCTTAATGCAACATGTCTCTATGAGATATGTCCTCATTCTCTCTGGTCAAGGGGATCTTTCCTGGCAGCACCAAGCACTTCCCAGGAGGGCACTGGCTGGCTGCTGGGCTGAGGCCACTGGAAGATTATGGAGAACTAACTTTCTATTTCAGTTGTAAGGACTAAAGGAAGACTGTTTTAGCTCCTCTTTGCTTCAAAAGAGCTTACTTTATGCAGTGGAAGTTGTCAGTCTGCTTTTTGATAAGGTGTCAGTCCTCATTTTAGGTAGACATGATCAAGAACTGAAGACAAGTGAGGAATATGATGGCACAACCCACAGCACCACTACGTCCTCACAGCTAGCTGGCAGTTGATAAATACTTGGAAATGCTCTGCCTTCTCCTTATTACATTGATTAATATTAATATATGCTCAAGAAGCACCAGCAACACTACCTACAGGTACAGTGGAACATTTGTGCAGATTTCCTAACTAGTGGCAGCAGCGACATTAACCATATGCAGGAATCCCCAGCGTTATAAATATTTACCAATATGTATTTTGGCAAGAGCAGCCAATTCAGAGGGTCCCCAACGCAGCGCCTGCGCTCGTTGCGAGATACGCCCCTCGGTGGCTGAGGAGTCTGAAGGCAGGGGATTCCCCCTGCTCTATCACTTTGTGCTTCTCAAATATTTAAATTTCATTACAGCTGGGGGAAAAAATCACATCAACATATCGCTCCAGCTACGCACAGGCGTGAGGAGTCGTCGATTCCTTTGCCAGAAGGAGAGATCTAATGGGTTATGTGTTACCTGAGCATCATCTCACTCGTTAATAATTTTATCAGAGGCACCTCAGCATCTCTTGGTGCTCTCTGTATCGCAGTTCAGGAGATGTTTGTGAATTCCTAACTTGGGCACTTTCCTAAAGACCCAAGAGTGACAATTTTTGTCCCTCTCAAACGCAGCTCTGGAGCATTTTGCCTTTAGGCATCAGGGTGTGTTTTGTCCACCCAGCAAGTCCAGGGAAGGTTAAATGACAGATAAGTCCACAACATGTGGGTATTGCCTCTGCAGAAGTAGTTTAGTGAATGGTGTGGGATGGTGGCAGAACCTTGCTGCAGTTGACCACACATGGGTGTGAATGCTTGTGACCTCTTAAAATGTTCCCCAGATGCTTTAACTGAAGCAGAAGCTCATAATTTTCTGAAGTTTCGGTGTATTTCGTGCACAGGACAGCTTTTTGTATTACAGAATCACGGAATGGTAGGGGTTGGAAGGGACCTCTGGGGATCATCCCATCCAACTCCCTTGCTAAAGCAGGGTCACCAGGATCTCATTGTCCAGGCTGGTTTGGAATCTCTCCAGAGAAAGAGACTCCACAGCCTCTCTGGGCAACCTGGGCAGGCTCTGGCACCCTCACAAGAAATAAGTTTCCCTTATGTTTAGATGGTACTTCCTGGGTTCCAGTTTGTGGCCATTACCCTTGTCCTGTGACTGAGCACCACTGACAAGAGACTGGCCCCATTATCTTGACCACCATGGGCCCTTTAGCTATTGATCAGCATTGGGAAGATCCCCTCTCTCATGATTAATATATTTCCTACTCCTGTTAGTTGGTGGTGGGTTCTCTTGCTGTTTATGGGTCTTTCTTCACAAAGCATCAGCAGAAATACCCTTTTGTAAATAACGAAACTAAGTTGTAAACCCCCCAAATAGAAAATTTTGGCACAGACTAAAATCAAGTGATCTTTAAAGTTTATTATTTTCACTTGAAGAGCCTTTTTGCATAGAAAACTGATTTAATATGATCGTTGTATTCCCTGTGGCTCTAAGAAAGCAATTTGGGTTATCAGTAGCAGCAATGCCAAACAATGCAAGCCTTGCCTTGCCTTGGCACCCAAAATCCTTTGCTGAGGTTCTCAGAGCAGCTGTGAAACCTGGATGCAGTGTGGTGGGATCACCTGAGCCTTGCACCTGCCAAAATACCCCAGTGTGATTTGTTTTCAACCCTAAGTGTGGAAAAGTCTTTATGCTGTGGGAAGACGTCGCAGTTCAGACAGAACATCCAAATGTTTTTTTTTCAGTCATTTTCTAAGGCTACAGCAGACACCAATAATGTGATTTCTTTTTGCTTTTCATGGGTACAATTGGAGAGGTTGCTTCTTTTATGTGGGTTGGGTTGTTTTTTTTCCCATTGTTTTTGTTGGGCTTTTTTTCAACTTTGAAAGAACTTGGAAACTTTATTAAGAATAGCATTTGTGGAAACTGGGGTCAAAATCAGCAGAAACAATACATCCCTAATGAAACTTCTCCAATCCATCCAGCTACAAATTGGTCTTTTCATTTACATTTCACTACAGATGTCAATGAAAGCACAGTTCCTTCTAAAGCACCCTAATGTATGTAAACCATCACGGGAAGCATAGCGTGCGAAGCTTAGGAGACTGCAGATGGAGAGAAAAGGCTCCTGATTTCATAAAAATAACAAAACCTGTTTTAACATATTGTGCATTAAATATTGTTCATTTGCATACTTTTCTATGGCTAGGTTATAAAAGCCCACCATGTGGTGGACTTGTTGGAAGGCTGAAGAGCTCCTCTTTCTCCAAATGGAGATGTGTTAGCGGAAGCTGCAGCTTAATTATAAACCAAAAATAACTAGTTTTCTCTCGGAGTATTTTTGTGAATAATTTCCTTTTTTTTGTGGGTTTTCGGAGTCTGTTTTTTTTTTGTTGTTGTTTACATAAAATTCAATAGAATTAGGAAGGGAAGCATAGGTGCAATCACCGCGAGTTCTGCTAAGTGGTCTTCGGTGTTTTACAACAGTCTGCCTGCTTGGAACTGGCAGCAGCAGGGATGACTCCATCAAGAGTTTCCAGCAGATAGCCAGGCAGATTGTAAAGCACCTCTTAATGTTTGGTTTTTTTGCATCTTTATATAGAATGGTGTAATTTTATGTGTGTCGTCTATAGCGTATCCCCAGATGAAGCATTGGGTAGTACAAATGTACAGGACCACAAATTAAAACAAGAAATGCCTATCTAAAGTGTAAATAGAAAAATTTGCAAAAGGAGAAGGAAAAAAAAGAAGTCTGTGTATGTGGTGTTGGGAGCCTTGAGTAGGCACTTGCTGTCAGGGTTTGGAAAAGCGCAGTGAGGAAGGTTCCTTGTCTTCATAGCTGTGCCTTGCCCTGATCCTTCCCAAATTCAGGATTTAGTGAATCTGGAGCAGTGGGTGGTATCTGAGCACAGGCACTCATTAAGTCCAGCCTCGGAGAAGCCTCATCTATCACCAGAGCAGTTAAGTGAAGGTTGCCAGCTCCAGATCAGTCTGCTAGTTTATAAGCTGCCAACGTAAAGAGTGCAGGGTGGGCGAGAGGTGATGGGGGCAGTGGGGAGTCAGCCTGCTCCTGTCTTCAGGGCAGCTCATAAGAGAAATGCAAGCAGCCCAGGAGCTGGCTTTAGCTCCTATCTTGCTCAAGAGGATGAAAATGAAACTGGGAGGTGATAGATCTTAGTTGGAGCTGTTTTGGGCTTTTTTTTAAGTAAAACCAATTTTCAGTGGAACTCGAGGGAGAAGTTGCCCTGTGTCAGGGGAATTGCCTTTTGCAAGCCCTGTGGAGAATCATTCACATGCAGACAAGCTGCAAGCTCCTAAGGCTTGTCATTGTCTTCTGCTTTTCTACAACAGGGCTTGCTCTTGGCCAGCAAATCACTGACAGGTACCACCCCAGGGCCCAATGTATCAAACCACTGCCTTTTATCCCTGGGAGATTCATCTCCCCAGATCCAGAAAGGATGCTTTGGGCTGGGGAGATCACCTCAAATTTCCCAAGAGATTGGCATGTCTTTGCACATCTTCCAGTTGCTGGGATTTGTAAACCCAATGTAGAGCTTGCACAGTGGACAGGGGCAGAAGCCTTTGGTACTTAAAGTTTTACAACATCCCATTTGATGAATGCTTAGCAAATTTTGACCTTAATTAATTAGGCATCCTGTCTGTCAGTTCTTCCTGTGAATGTGTATGAGTCAAGAGGGCTGGGGTAGATCCTTCTTTGAGAGATTATTGGAATTTTTTTTTATAATTAATCAATCCTCTTATAATTAGGTTCAGAGATGGATGTGATCATGCCCACAAGTCAGGTAGTGTTTTTGCGTTTAGTTTGAGGATTGCATGGCAGATGGGATGTGATCAGTGTTTGATGGAGTTAAAAAGATAAAGTCCCAGTCCATGGGAACTCCTCTCTATACTCAGAGAGAGGACTGTTGGAGAAATAAGGGTGCAAAGTCATATAATTAAAGGCTTATTCAAAAGATCATATGCACAAGGGAACTGGTCTATTAAAGCTTGCACTGATGATGTTGTATTTTTCTGCTGACTTGGTGTGCTCAACAATATTCCTTCAGTGTAGGGTTTTATAAATGGTGAACACGTGAATATTTGTAATTAAAATGTCCTAATGGGGTTTTACTTAAAACAGATCTGGGACCCAGCTGCACCCTTTGGTGGTAGCAAAGTGGTTGGGGAAGCACCTATTTGGGTGGAAGTGTTTTGTCACTTTGATCTTAGAGTAGGTTCATCCTGAACAAGATGCTTGTGCTTGTAAACACACTGTGATCTGAAGCCCGAAGCGTACAGTGCCTATGGTTTAGCATGTTTTCCTGAACTAGAAGTGGGGCTACATGGAGAAAGCCATGGTGGAGGAGCCCAAAGAAGAGGAAAATGCCTTTTTTCCTCATTTCTATGTATTCAGTGATTTTCTTGTCACCTCACAGCAGCTTCTGATTAAGCACCAGGAAGTCTGACAGTGTTAATTTGCATTTTCCCCTTGTCCTTTCTCCACAGCAGCAACAGGAGATGCTGGCAATGAAGCATCAACAGGAGCTTTTGGAGCACCAGAGGAAGTTGGAGCAGCACCGACAGGAGCAGGAGCTGGAGAAGCAGCACCGAGAGCAGAAACTTCAGCAACTCAAAAACAAGGAGAAAGGAAAAGAGAGTAAGTAGCAAAAGCTCCCTTATTTCAGCAATAACAGGTAGAGCAAATGAATGGAAGCTGTAAAGCAGCTTTATAACACTGGAGAAACCTTCATAGCCTCTCTGGAGAGCTCGGCTGCATGAGGAGCTTATGTAAACTGTTAGGAGGTATTGAGGGTAAGAGAGAAACATATTTCTATGCTTTATCTTGATTTTTTGTCTTACTAAATGCCATTCTAGCGTTTTTCAAAAGGAGTATTCCTCTCTTCACTTGATTTAACATTTTTTGAAGTATTTTTGGCAGCATTCCTAATGGAGGCAGAATATTAAGCCCATAAAATGCACCAGATGCACACTGCATTTCTTCTTCTTTTACGTTTCTTAATTTCACTCTTTTAAGATGTAGCCGAGTTCTCGGTTCTTAGCTTTAAAGTGTTTTCATTCAGAAAGTGCTTCTTTCATGAGGTTACAGATTGTGGTTGGCTTTCCCACGTGTCATTATGCACTTCATGAGATTCAGTGAAATGATTATGGCCTCACAATTTCCCTTATCAAAGACACTTTGGTTGCTTGTTCAGTTTTCTTTTAGCAGTGAATGGGAGGAAAAATACCTTGCCAAGTTATGCTGTCAACTCGTTAGGTCTTCATTTCAAATGAAATAAATAAGCCTGTGATGGAAGAAGCGGAGAGGGCTGAAGGTTGCCAGTAGATGGGATGTTCTCAGGGGACCAGGAACAAGATAAAACTCCAAGAACAATTTTACTAGTAGAAAAAGGAGGGATCTAGGAGACACACAAAAAATATTTGAAGGTTGAATTCCCTACTCCCTGCATGTGTATCATGCAAGGGCAAACTTAAAGCTGCAGTCAAAATGAGGGGAGGGACAGAACTACTCAATTATCTTCACAAAGCAGTTCAAGGGGAGGTACAGTGAGTCTGCATGTGCTTGGATTCGGTTTTGTTCATTTTAAATATTAGAAAGACCAAAGTATCAGAATCTACTTAAAAGCAGCAGTTTAACACTGGGGAGTGAGCAAAGGTGATGATGATGCAGGTTTGGTGCTCTGCGTGCCCGGTTGGCTGCCACATGCAATATTTTCATTTTCTTCTGACTGCTTTTATGTTATTTTTTTCCAAAGTAAAGGCAGTCATTTTGAAGCGTGTGAAAGCTCTGAGCATTTCCACTTCACCCTGCTCTTCTCATCAGCTGTTGATACGGTGTCAACGTTTTGCTGGGCCTTACTGCAAAACTGATACCTGGCTGTTCTGTTCTCCTTCAAGTGATTTGCAAATAAATAAACAAGCATTCCAGAATCTCTGTAAAATGGCAAAAGCGTCGAAGCACCTTTTGGATGAAACACAAAGGTGTAGAGGAGAAAGCCATTATTTGGGGATGTTAAGTTGAAGATCCTGTTCCCATAGCTACAGTTTTATTTTTAAATTACTTCTTATTTAAGAGGTGCTATGGTGTATAATCATTATAACACCTCAGCTCTTAAGAATACTTAAGCTATTTTTCTCACATTGGAACATTTCACTAAGCACAACACAGCTAAAATTGGCCTGATCTGAAATATGAAGAGTGTACATAGATGTATAGTTAATTCTCTCTTTGTCCTCCACCACAGTTCCATTACAGTAAACCAAAATACATTCTTTTATACCTTTTAAAAGGCAAATCACAAATTGTTTTAGAAGAGCGTAGTATCAGCTCCTTGTGTTCTCATCTCAGGGGTCTTCACCCATCCCTAGTGAGCTGACACCTGCTGTCATAAAGCTTGTGGATATGTCCAAGGCCAGGATATGTCCAAGGCCGGGTTGGATGAGGTGTTGAGCAACCTGGTCTAGTGGGAGGTGTCCCTGCCCATGTCAAGGAGGTTAGAAGTAGGTGATCTTCTAAGGTCCCTTCCAACTCATAGCATTCTGTGATTCAATTCCTTGCTTCTCAGGCAGCCTTAGACCATGACTACTCTTGGACTTTCTCCTTCACAACATGATCAGCCCACACTATCATTAAGGGTATTCTCCCATATATTTGCATTTATTCTCTGCTCCTCTGCTCTTATGTTGTGCAACCTCCTCCTTCCACCACAGCCTGGTCCTGGGTCCACCCTCCCTGCTTCTCTTCCTGCTCCCCCTGCCTCAGCCCATAGTCAGATGCTAGTTGTCCTGGGGCAACATATAACTTGGTTTTGTCCCTCAGTGGTAACCTGGCTCAATCTTTCAGCTCTTTAGAGCCATCCCATTTGCAGTGCTTTGCTTATTGTGGCTCTCTTCTGTTTCAAGTCCTATCCCTTGATCTGGTCTTTGCTTCCTACTCTCCTCAAGAACTCTGGCCCTCTGAAAGGAATAGGCCAGATTCCCAGCTTGGCTTTCCCCACCATGCAGAGCTGCTCCCCCCAGACAGGACTGCTGCATGGGCTTTTGCTTTCCAGTTCCTTCTCTCTCATCCTCCTTCTGCTCTGCTGTGCCTTTTCCTTCGGTTGGGGTGAATGTCCTGCTTCCTGCCTATGGATTTATTCCTTATGGATAGGCTTTTGATTTCTGCTCTTGTCCTCTTTGCTTACACCCCTACATGGTTTATATTATAATGTATGTGACAAGGCGGGCCGTTCTGCCTTTGGATGCCTCTTTAATACCTTCACTGGATATTACACTCTACCTCTGCCTGTAACAGGTGACTAGGTCCAGAATATCCCAGTACAGTCTATTAAAAATGAGATGGATTGTTGTTTGTTCTGGTTTTTTTGGGGCTTTTTTTGTTGTTGTTGTTGTTTTTTTCACTTCTGATCTTACAGCTTAAGGGTTAAGAGCTGAATAATGGTCAAAAGGTCTTGCATGACAGCTCGGTCCATGGCTCTGTTGCCCAGGGAAGGGAAGTCTACACGTTTTTATCTTGTTAAGCATATCTGGGGCCTTTCAGCTTCTAATTAAGAAGGAAGACATGCCAGGGGAGCTTTTGTAAACCTCAGGATCCAAAAATGTTTAGCTTCAAGTCTTCCAAGTAATGTCAGATTTATCCAAAACTGACAGAACACAGCCGTGGTCTATTATTTTAAAGATGCTAATAGATGAAAGATGACACTTTTTGGAGAGGGAAGGCCTTCAAGCATGAATTTGTCACCTATTCTGGTCTAGCCATGTGGCTTGTTGCACTCATATGTATTTATCTCCAGCTCCTCAGCTGAACTTTCCATTGGGCTACACGCCAAACCTGAATTTGAAAAGCCAGTGAGAAAGGCAGGGTTCAAAAAGGTGATCCTGCTCTGGCAGGGGGGGTTGAACTAGATGATCTTCTAGGTCCCTTCCAACCCCTAACAGTCTGTGATTCTGTGAATTTTCAAGCTTTTGAACATGGCTTCAGTGGCTGAATCAGTATTACTTCTTCAGGCAGTGCTTTATAGAAATCTTGCCTTTTTTCTCCTTTTGGGGAGATACAAAAATAATTTTTCCCTGGTCATTTGACAAATGACACCATGTTGTTGAGTAGGATCCAGGAGACAAAAGATCACCCTGTCATATTTTAAGTTTTTATTCCCAGTTGAGCAGAGAGTTTTCCTGGCCTTTGAATTTTCTTGCAGCCTAGATATTTTCCTTTGGAATTCTTGCTTTATGCCACGGTATACATGAACCATCATTTTCCACATGTCTTGCTTGCCAAACTTTCTATGCATTACTCCATCAGGAACTCTGCCCACAAATCTGTTCTGTCAACTGAATGATAATTTTAATCCATCATTGCAGGAAAACAGACTGGTCTCTATTGTGGAGGAAATAATGAGTAGAAATTGCACAATTGACGTTTTAACTCTATGCGATGAAATTCCTGACTTTCTTCTTTAAATGTTAGATTTTCTTTTTGAAGAAATAGATTGCACACTTGTGAATGAATCGGAATATTATGTAGGTCTTATTGTACACAGATACTCTGGAACAAAGAGGTCCCTATTTATGAGAGTCTTCAAGACAAAATCTACATATGAGACATTCGTCTCATTCCCCTTCTGCTTGTCTATGTGACATTTAAACACTTGAGTGTACACAAGGCCCTTTTTCTTAAATACCTTTGATTAAAAGAAAGCTGTAATACCTCGTACAAGTGCTTTATTCCAAGTGTACTTTTATGCAAGTGTAAAATTCCTCTTCAGAAATCTTTTATAGTGAAATGATAAACCTGTGTTTTCAAGCATAAGTTGTGAATATACTCAAAGTAAAAAAGAAAAAAAACAACCAAAAAACTGAGGAAAGCTCCTTACTGAAGGTAGTTTGTTTTTTTCTCTTTGAAAGAAAAGTTCTTCTTTTGGCCTGGAAATCAGTTTAATTCTGAATCTTTTCAGAAATCCAAATTCTTTAAAGTACGTGAATTGCCAAAATAACCTTTTTTATTTGTGACATTTCAGGTGCAGTGGCAAGCACAGAAGTAAAGATGAAATTACAAGAATTTGTCTTAAATAAGAAGAAGGCGCTGGCACATCGGAACCTCAACCACTGCATATCCAGCGATCCCCGCTTCTGGTATGGGTAAGTGGTGCTGGGCTCGTCCTTACGATTCAGCCGGTGCCACCTTTTTCACAGTTGCTGGACATATGGACAATAGGCCTGATGTGTTTACTGGATGAACCAGAACAGTGACAGGATGAGGGTTTGACGAAAATGTTATTTATCAGAGGGTTTCGGTGTGAATAATCTTTTGTGATGATCACGGTATTTTTGTGAGTGGAGGTCTTTGCTGTTGTCTTTAATCCACGGTTAATCAACCTAACAAGGTCTATCATCAGCATCAACCTCTCTGCATTCTCTAGCTTTTCACCCAGCAGGTTTTTGCTTTGCTGGGTGTTATAAAACTTTAACTTCAGTAAAATGGGGAAATTACTTTTTCCGTTCAGTGAATTGCAACTTGAGGTAGTTGAACTAGCATTACATTTTTAAAGCTTTTAATGTTTACTGCTCATCTTAACCTCTCCAAGTTGGAAGTGTTTTTTTTCCTTGGCTTTGTGAACTGCTGGAAACATAAGTGCGCTCTTATCTGCACTTCCAATCACAATTGCCCCAACATCTATGTTTTCAACTGAAAATTTTCATCTGTTTGCCTCCAAGAAAATTCAATGTGATGTAGGTTGATAAGGTAACAGCTTCATTGCAATGGCATGAGAATTAAGGGTGTCTTTGATTAGCTCACATGCACCAAGCAGCAAACATAAATGCAGCATCATTAGCAATGTACAAGATTCACTTACAGAAATACACTTCTTCATTGTATTAAAAAATATCAGAAAATTTGAGATGATTTGAAAAATTCTACTACTGCAACACTGTGAATATCTATACTTCCTTTTAAGAAGAGTCTTTTGGATGTTGTCTTCAGTGACCACAGAAGTCACAAAACTTTGAATGACAAAAGTCAAGGAAATTTTGCTGTGAAAATTGTGTTCAAGCTGAGTGTCTGACAACATTTTAAGTATTAAGAAATCAGCATGTACACAGGGACGATGAGGTCATAGCCAGCAGATGCTTCCAAATTCAAGAAACTAAGCTGAAATTAAATTTGAACAGCATCCCGGCTACGAGCCACTACAGAGATACTGAAGCGTAGTTGGCAGAAAAATTCAAATATTATTCCAGTAGAGTGAGGCTGAGTAGTTTTAATGCATCTCTGAAAATCTAATGTGAGACTTGAAAATTGTATGTTTATAGCATCGATTAAAGTAGTGAAACGTTGGTTTGTGCAAAGATAACATTTAAGGCCTTCTAGGTTGGTATCGAGGATAGTAGAAAAAAAGAGGAAAAACTGAATTTCAGTCAAGAAAACATAAATGCCTTTTCTAGGTAACTGATTTTCCACTGTTGTGACTTGAGACTCACTAAGAAATTTGAGGATATTATTAAAGATGGTTGAAGACTCTGAGCCACTGTGCTCTGCATTTTTGCTTCCAGTTGGTTAAAATGCCTGTTAGTGCAAAAGTGGTATAAAGTCAATTACAATTAAGTAAATAAGTACTTTCTTCCAAACACTTGGATCCTTTGGCACTAGAGAAACCTGACATAGAATTGCCATCATAGGTGAGGTTAGAGAAGAAAAAAAAACCAACCTTGTGGAGTGGTTTGAATTTGTGATGTTTTGGACAGTTTTCGATTAACTTCTTTTTTGCTGAGGATTTAGAGCTGAATTAAAGAGCAACAGTCTGTGTTCCAGGACCATGGGTGACGCAGGAGATTATTTAGCCAAGTGGTGTTTAAGGTTTAGTTCCACCTCAACATGAGGAAAAACTTCTTTCCTGTGAGGGTGCCAGAGCCTGGAGCAGGCTGCCCAGAGAGGTTGTGGAGCCTCCTTTTCTGGAGAGATTCCAAATCTACCTGGACACTGCGATCCTGGGCACCCTGTTCTAGGTGACCCTGCTGGAGCAGGGGGGTTGGGTGAGATGATCTCCACAGTCCCCTTCTGACTCCCACCATTCTGTGATTCTGTTTCAGTATATTCCCTGCCTTGTTTTAATCTAATGTTGAGAACTTTCAGAGCACAGTTATATTGTTATAGGTTTATTGTGGCTTAGGTTGATCAGAACATCCCTCTCCTATGGTGCTTCAGGATGCCAAGCAGAGACAACATACAAACCATTGCAGAAGGGGCCATAGTTTTAATTCTGTATTTAACTGGCTCACCAGCCCTTCATCTTCCCTCCATCTGTTTTACAGTGGGGAGATCATCAGTATTCTGGTTTCTACCACAAGATGTGAAGAGGGAAGAAAGAGCCTCGGAGGCCTCACAGATCTTTCTACAGGTCTGTCTTGGTGATAAGTTGCAGGCAGGAATGAGCTTGTCCTGCTCAGCCTTGGAGGAGGGCGGATGGCAGCAGGGCTGCCTGACTTGCAGTGTCTCATGGTGGAGGATTTTTAAGTGCACCCTTCAGTTGTTGAGGCAGACGTTGAATATTTTTCTGTTCCATTCTATTTTAAATATATTTTTTTAGAAGAGAGAAAAACTTTTAAGATCAATTACATATTAGTATGTATTTATATGGCATCTCATAGGTTACCAATTCAGTTATAGAGATATTTATGTGCACATACTTCTAATGTGATTCAGTTGGGTGGTGTTTGGATTTAGCACACGCAAATGAGGCTTGCAGAAGATAGACTTGGTGCTCCTACTGTGAGCAGGCAAGCCAATTAAGTGGTAACAGATGCTGAAATAGTCTTTTAAATGACACGCCTGCTTTTAAGCACTTCCTTTGGTCTTATTAAGGTTTGTGAATTCATTTTTTTAAAAAACTGAAAACATTACTTGAATAAAAAAATATATAAAAATCTCCTAAGGGTATTGAACACCACAACAGTTCTACGTCAATGGCTGTGACATGAAATACATCCCGTTGACATGTGAAATAGCTGTCATTCCTTCGGCCCTTTGGGCCAGGCTTCAGTTGTCCATTGAGATGGTCAGATGCTTTTGCCTTCGGTATCATGTATCTGTTTGAACTTCATCCAACACTGTCACTTGCTGGTGCAGTGTGTTTATAGTTGGAGAACATTTTCTGATTAATCGCTGTTGTTAAAGGGCATCAGCACACGAAAAGGGACCAGTTATAGAGGTTTTGCAGAGTATAGGCACAGTCCAAAGGATCTACTAAAGAAAAGAAAGCAACTTTCTAATGCTCGATAATTTCCTGGAGGTTTTTAAGTCTCAGTCTTTGGCTCTAGAGTATAAGTCTTCTAAGGAGCAGCTGAGGGAACTGGAGTTGTTCAGCCTGGAGAAAAGGTGGCTCAGGGGAGACCTTCTCACTCTCTGCACCTCCCTGAAAGGAGATTATAGAGAGGTCAGTGTCATTCTCTTTTCAGAAATAACAAGTGCTAAGATGAGAGGAAACGGCCTTAAATTGCACGAGGGAAGGTTTGGGTTAGATTTTTCTTCCCTGAAAGGGTTGTCTAGACAAAATTGTCAAGGGAAATTGTTTAGCAGTGAACTTGGTAGAGTTAGGTTAACAGTTGGGTTTGATGATCTTAAAAGTCTTTTCCAACCTATATGATTCTATGGTATTCAAGCCACTTTGTAAACTCTAACATACGCATCTTCAGTCTACATGTAATTGTTTAAAGTAGCTTTGTGGACTATATTTTTTTAGATTATGTTGATAACAGGCAAGACCAAAAGAGGTTCTTTTCAGTTTCATTATCAGTCTGTCCCTCCTGTGGATTCTGAACCCACTGGACAACCCTGCTCCCAGAAGGGTTCCTCTTCAAGATACTTAAGTAAGAGTGATGTAGCAGGAACACAGACAGAGCACCTAAGGCTTAGCACACAGGGCTATTATTTCCCTAGGAAGTCATTGGAAGTAGCCACTCAGTGCAGTAGCAGTCATGAAAGGGAGTTTAACTGAGTATTTGCATGGTAAGGAGGCAGAGAGATATACATTAAATTATTCCAGTATATATAGGTGTCTGCAGTCCCTGTATGCAAAGCATTCTAGCACAGATACATATGTTAAAATATAGATTCAGTTTACGTTGCAAGAATATGTTTGAAGTATTGGGGATGCTTTCCTGGGGGTTTTTGGAGGATCTCAAAGAACAGGGTGGTTCTATGTGGAGATATGTACTTTTAGGAGTGCCTGTGAGCTCCATTTAGAACACAGTTTCATCTCTTTCAGACCTCTGAAACCATGACCACGCAGAGCCTGTTCTGCTCAAAGCAGCGCAGGGTGTCGGATCCCGGTCCTCGAGCTGTATAATGTGTTCCTGTTTGCAGAGTGAAATATCTGCCATTCAGCAACCCCGAAGCACATCTAAACAGACCCCTTTGAGTTCCTGCACATTCCTGAACAAAGCGATGAAAATAGCTTCAATGTATGGGATTGTGCAGCTCAATTCACGACTTAAAAAAGGCTCGTATAGGCAAGAGCAAAAAAATGTCATTGTGTGGCATGATGGGTTTGAGGGCTCTTGGCTTGCAGCGGCCGGGCTTCCTGTTTGTGAAACATCTCTCTGTGCTGCCTTCCCATGGAATGAGCAGAGAAAGCGGCTCCTGTTTTCCAGAGGGAATCAAATATTTTTCAGTTTGGTGCTGCTTTGGTTTCAGGTGATGATTAAACCTTGTGTGCATGTGGGCATTTATTGATGCACATGTGCAAGGGTACATGATGTGCACGAAAGCCAATGAAAAATACAACTCTGTAAGAGCCCAAAAAATCATCCTGCCTGTATGGACAGAGAAGTTTGGAATATAAAGGGGGGAGGATTAGGAAACCACAGTGAATCATACTGCTTGGGGAGAGCTGTGGGTATAGAAAATGTTGAGGTAGACGTTCAAATAAACTTTTCAGAGGGGTTTTTTGTAACTAAATCACATATAAAAATTGATGGATTTTCCTGATGTTTCATTAGCCCCTGTTTTTTGAAGGGTATATAGCATAGTGGAACCGATACAGTGTGTCTCGCCAAACAGCTTGCTTCTGATTTGAGCTTTCAAAATGTAATTCTAAAGGAAATTGATGACTTGGTGTAATATTCAACTTGGAATAGCTCATTTTGATTCCTTAAATAACCTTTTGTGGGATAATATTTTTAACCAAGGTCTCCAAGAATACCTGGTTGTTAGGCAATGTAAGATTTCAGATATTCACTTCTATTGATTAAGTGCTTGCTTTCTGTTGTTCAATGTTCTTTAGTATTATGAAAAATCACAGAATCGTAGAATGGTTTGGGTTGGAAGGGACCTTAAAGATCATCTAGTTCTAATGCCCCCTGCCATGGGCAGAGACACCTCCCACTATCCCAGGTTGCTCTAAACCCCAGCCAACCTGGCCATGAACACTTCCAGTGATGGAGCATTCACACCTTCCCTGGGGAACCTGGGCCAGTGTCTCACTACCCTCAGTGTCAAAAACATCTTCCTTCTCCCTAGTCTAAATCTTCCCTCTTCTAGTTTAAAACCATCACCCCTTATCCTCTCACAACAGAGACTACTCAAAAGATTATCCCCCCCCCCTTTTACTATAGCCGCCCTTTCCTGTAGTCATCTTTTAAGTGCTTGAAGGCTTCTGTAAAGTCTCCCTGGAGCCTTCTTTAGGCTGAAGAGGTGATAGCAGCCCTGAAGAAAAGAGCTTGGGGGTTTACCTTAACAAGAAGCTGGACAAGAGCTAGCAATGTGCACTTGCAGCCCAAAAGGACAATTGCATCCTGGGCTGCATCAAAAAAGCTTGTGTCCAGGAAACTGGGAGAGGAGATTCTGCCACTCTGCTCACCTGGACTACTGTGTCCATCTCTGGAGCCCTCAACACAGGAAGGACATGGATCTGATGGAGCAAGGCCAGAGGAGGGCCACAAAAATGATCAGAGAGCTGGAGCATCTCTCCTATGAGTACAGGCTGAGGGAGCTGGGATTATTCAGACTGGAGAAGGCTCCAGGGAGACCTTAAAGCAGCCTTCCAGTATGTGAAGGGGCCTACAAGAAAGCTGGGAAGGGACTGTTTACAAGGGCATGTAGCAATAGAAAGAGGGTCAATGGTTTTAAACTAGGAAGGATAGATTTAGATTAGATGTTAGGAAGAAGTTCTTTACTACAGGGGCAGGGAAGCACTGGAACAGATTGCCCAGGGATGTGATGGAGGCCCCATGCCTGGGGACATTGAGGGTCAGGCTTGACAAAGATTTGAGCAACCTGATGTAGTTGATGATGTCCCTGCTCACTGCAGGTGGGTTGGACTAGATGAGCTTTAGAGGTCCCTTCTAACCCAAAGCATTCTATGATTCATACTATGAGCAGCCCCAACTCTCTCAGCCTGGCCTCACGGCAGAGGGATTCCAGCCCAGGCATCATCTTTGTGGCTTCACCTGGATCTGCTCCAACAGGCCCCATCCAACCTGGCCTTGAATGAAAAAGTGATACAGGGTCTTGATTCTGTTCATATAAATGTCAAGTATAAGAGTGTTGGATAAGTGCACAGCCAAATCAGTCATTCAGTTGGTGTAGCTGCTCCGCTAACACACATAATTTGGAGACTCCCCAAAGTCTGTACTGATTGGGGCTGGTAGAGCTCATGAGAAATGGCAAAACTGGGCCCAAGTCATTAAGCAGGAAAGATGCAGCCAACAAACTGGTAGGAGGCTTAGAAAACTCATTCATTATTTAATATTCTTAGCAAACAGACTGTAATTTACTTCCAGCAGCCTGCTTAAACAAAGCTATAAATTATCAGCTTTGAGAAGTTCATCTGGAAAGGTGTTGAGTACTTTGGCCCTATCTCTGCAGAGTCCTTGAGTTGAGAGGCAGCGAAGCAAAAGGCAGAAGACCACCTAGGCAGCTGCTAGACATATTAAATATGTGGCACCTACTGCTGTGCTCTTCCTTCAGGGTTTTGTTGCAGCCTGAGTTACTATGTCTGGAGTTTATTCAGTGCAGGGAAATTGTTCATTTGTGCTAGGGGTGGGGGGAGTAACAGCACCAATGCACAGCTTCACAAATATGACTTAGCAAAACCCAGCCCAAGTATGTGTTTAAGATTATACTCATGGTTGAATGAGTCAAGCTTTGCTCGAAAAGGTAGCTCTTATACTGAAAATGAAGCATATGTTTGTTTTCCTCCCTGTAAATTAGACTTCAGTATCTTTTTTGTATGAGTCCCTAGAAAAAGAGAGCCAAGGAGAACCCCAAGATCTTTTTCTTTGTGCTTTTCCTCACTAACTGAGATGATGGACAAGGTGAAGCTACTCTCGTTCCCTTGGTGTGTCACTGATGTAAAGCTCTTCCTTCTCTTTCTCTTTTCTTCTGTGCAGGAAGACACAGCACAGCTCTCTGGACCAGAGCTCCCCACCCCAAAGCGGCGTATCTGGCACCTACAATCACCCTGTACTGGGGATGTATGATTCCAAAGATGACTTCCCACTCAGAAAAACAGGTAGCGCTCACATTGATTTGCTGTATTGCCAACTGTCTTTGCTGTTACACTTGGTCCCTCTTATTCTTTTGGCTTTTTTATATTTAAAAAAAAAAAAAAAGATTGCCAAAAGCTGTTTTCCACATGGTGATTTATTGAACGAGCACTCTCTGCACCCCTCTCCCCCTTTGCCTCTCACTGTACACAGTGTTGGAGGGAAGCTGGAGCTGTCTCGAGCGTACGGACTCGCGGGAGACAGCAGAGCTGTGTGTCCAGGTTTGTGAGAGGTTTTCACAAAGTCAAAGCTCACACAGAGATCTGGGTGTCCAAAGCCGAAGCGTGTTTTGCCGAGTGAGAAAAGTACCAAGAAAAGTTCATTACTTCTGGGATTTGCATTTTATGTACAGGTTTATGCTTAAAATAAATAAAAATGTTTCTGCCAGTTAAAGCATTGGGACTTCCTGCGAGGGTTTTGGTTCACACCTAGACAGTTCTTTCTCAGTTAGGTTTTTCCTTGCACAGTGGCTAAGCCAGGTCAGTTATTTCTCAACTATATTTTATGTAAACGAAGTTGTTTTGATTGGCCATGATCCTCAGGTCCATATCACATGCCTAAGCAGACACAGCCTCAGCTTCTAACCTGACCAGCTCGTGATCCTTGGTTGCTTCCTTTGAGGAATAGCTGAGCTTCCATGAGCTCGTCCCGATTTGGGGAGCAATGCTGTTCGTTTGGGTGGTGCAGACTGCTGGGTGTTGGGAATTGCTTCAGAATAGGAAAAAGAAGAAAAAACTTCTCTGAAAAGATTGAGGAAAGCAGAAGTATGGTGGAACTTCACACCTTCAGCAGGTGCTGCCTAGCTGTTTCTCACATATGCTTTGTGGATCTTCATCTGCAGAGGGATGAGCACCAGCAGCCAAAAAGCATTTCATCCTTGCAATGAGGAATGATGACCATGTGTTAACCAAATCTCCTTGTGGATTTACTACAGTCTGCTCAAATCAGCTGCCCTAAATCAGTTACCAGAAGCTGGCAGCCCTCCCTTTTCCTTCTGGGAGGGATGTAGGTATTCTCATGACACCTCTCATAAGAGTTAGAAGTAGGGCAGGTCTTAGGTGTAGCAAATGGTCTAATGCAGTTCTTGTTACCTTTGTAAATGGAATCTTTCTTCTTTCACCATTTGGCAAGAAAATAATACTGCCTTGTGTCTCCAGCCTCCCAGTTCCATGCATTAAAAGATCTTTTTGGCAACTGCTCATTCTGGACCATAGCTCCTATCCTGCAGGATGGGTGACTGGATGGATTCCCATCTGCTCTGCAGTAGACTGTCTTCCCTCTCACTGGAGGTGATGGGTTGGGTGACAAGTGCCATACACTTCAGCTGCACAAGAAGGCAATCCAAAATTGGCCAGCTTTCTGCAGGATATGATTTTTTCCCTGGGCACACCCTGTACCTTTGATGTGGTGGTAGCTTTAACTGTGACTTCAAAAGCAGAGCTTAAAAAAAAATGGATTTGGTGAAGGATAGGGCATGCTCTAACCTCCACTTGTAGATAATGAAAGACCAAACACCCCATTATATGCTTCTGCATCATCAGTGCCTGTGATAGTTGAAGTGATGATGCCTGAGCTTTTGGACTTTTTCTTTCATGGGGAAGGTGAGTGCTGGTGGAGTTCTGCCCTGAAAGGAGACTTCCTGGTCTGCATCCAGAGCAGTGTGGGCAGCAGGTCGAGGGAGGAGAATCTGCCCCTCTACTCTGCTATGGTGAGACCTCCCTGCAGTGCTGGGTCCAGCTCTGGAGTCCTCAGCACAGGAGAGACAGGGACCTGTTGGAGCAGGGCCAGAGGAGGTCACAGAGATGATTTGAGGGCTGGAACCCCACTGATGTGAGGCCAGACAGAGAGAGTTGGAATTGTTCAGCCTGGAGAAGAGAAGGCTCCAGGGACAAATTGTAGAAGCTTCCTCGTACTTAAAGGGAGCCTACAGAAAAGGTGGAGAAAATATATTTAACAGAGCCTGTTGTGACAGGACAAAGGGTGATGGTTTTAAACTGAAAGAGGGAGATTTAGACAGATCTACAGGAGAAATTTTTTACACTGAGGATGGTGAGACACTGGCCCAGGTTGTCCAGTGACATTGTAAGTGGAAGTATTCACTGGAAGTATTGAAAGCCAGGTTGGCTGGGGCTTAGAGCAACCTGCTGGAGTTTCAGCTATCCCTGCTTCATGCAGTGGGGTTGCACTAGATAACTTTTGAAAGTTCCTTCCAACCCAAACCATTCTATGATTTTATGATTGTGTGATTCTGAAGACAGTGATGCACAAAGATGTGCATGTCTGCCTGGGCTGCTAGCAGCAGCTGCTGCCAGTCACTTCTGTGCTGAAGGTTTTCAGCCCCTCTAGGAAATGGCAGCACTTCCATGCAGGGAAGCATCCCTGGGCAGCACACCTATTGCTTAGGAACTGTGGACAGCACAATTCCAAGAATTTTTTATCTCTTCCCTATATATATTCTGAAACTAGCTGATCCATTTCTGGTGTGTTTGACATAGTCTAGTCACTTCAGGGGACCTTTATCAGATTGGGTTTGAGAGTTAGTCACCCTTCTTTCTCCCAGCCCAGCATTGCCAAAGAGGATTTCTGCAGGAGGAGGGAAGTGTTTGTTCAGCTCAGCTCTTTGGAGCTTCCCAGACTGAGATCTTGATCGCATTAATAAATTACATTAATAAAATCACATGAATAAAAATGGAAGCAACCAAAATCACTGGGTTGGTTTTTTTGTTTTTGTTTTTTAAGACAAAAACAGGAAAATGTTGAGCTGATTTTTGTATTTCCAGAATGCTGATGCTCATTCTTTTTGGGCACCAGCATTAATCTCTTGGGGACTGGTCTGTAGTACAAACGAGTTCACTTGCAAGGTTCAGGGGGAGAATTTTTTTGGTTGTTGTTGTTTTCTTTTATTTTTCCTTTCAACGCAACAGCACTTCAGTCTCTGGCACGGCAATATCCTGCAGAAATCCCCTTGCCAAGAATGTTAAGTTGCTTGGAGAAGAAAGGCTCCCGAACAGTCTGGTGTAAACAAAAGGCAGGGAAGGCTGGAGCCCATCCTAAATAAAGTTCTTTATTATGGGTGAGCTTTTCAGATTTTTGGCACCAGGCAAAACTTTGGCTTTGTGTTTGTAATTTAAAACCGCCTTGTCGTGTAGTCCAGTTTTATTAAATTTGATTAAATATTTGTAGTTGCAATAACACAGTCCATCATGATACAGTTGTGATTAGCAGGGCTGGAATCTGACCATCATCATTGTTAGGGATAGGGGGACTTAGGGGGCTGCAGGAAGTCAGACTGAGTAATCATTTCTTCTCAGGTGTGTTTTCAGAGTTGATGGTCCTGCACATTGAGAATTTTTTAGGAAGAATAAATATGTCATTGAGCTGAGTTTTTAAAATACTTAATTTTAAAATACTTCCATTTAAAGCATTATGATGTGTGGTCACAGGTCATCCCTCTGTGTACACTTGGAGATGACTTGCTTGTCTGAAAACCAGAGTGTAAATGTTGTGGGAGAGACTGAGTGACCTGTCCACGCTTGCTTTGGTAGAAGGAGGTGAAGTCTCAAGAGTGCTTGGGACTATAGCATGGGAAACAGTCAACACAACAGATTCCTAACACATCCTATTCTCTGAAATCTTACCCTGCCTGATTTGTTCTGCTGAATTATGTTCCAGTTTCTTGGCTGTTTGGTTTCTGCAAGAAATCGTTTTCCTGTCAGGTTGCTGCAGTTACTAATTGCTTGAAGCCTGTTCTTAGCCTGGCTGGGGAATGAGTTTCACTCGGTTCTCTCTATCTAACCACTTCGGGGCTCTTCCTTTTTTTAACTGAACTAAGAATAGTTCCATTGGTGCTGCTCATGCTTTTGCTATAAAATAACTGGATTAAGCACTGGATTTTTATTTCCCCTTTTGTGTTGTTGTACATACATTTCTGTAGTGTACACGTTTTGTCGACTGCTGTCAAGAGGGAAGACTGTAAGTGACCTTTTCTGCCTTCAGATCAAGGCTGAAGTCTTCCAAATTTGATGAAACTTCATTATGTGCTGTATTGGGACCCTGTAAGAAAAATCTTTGGCGGATTCTTTCAGAGTGTGGTTTTAGAGCCTGGGTTGGGGCAGTCTTTTGTAGACTGTTTTGGTAACCCCAGGAGTTAGTTTCAACAGCTTTCTTGGAGCTGCTGAAGTTATTTTTTTTAAAAGTAACTTTTCAGTTTTGCATTTCTGAGGAGTATGAAGGTGTCATTTTGATGGGACAAGGGGTGAGGGTTTTGACTTAAAGGAGGGGAGATTAAGATTAGAGAGAAGGAAGACATTTTTGACTCTTGAGGGTGGTGAGGCACTGGCCCAGGTTGCCCAGAGAGGTGGTTGGTGCCCCATCCTTTCAGGCCTGCTTGGACTGGGCTCTGAGTAACCTGCTGTAGTTGAAGATGTACCTGTTCTCAGCAGGAGTTTGGACTGGATGGCCTTTAAAGGTCCTTTTGAACCCAGATGTTTTATGACTTTTCTCCCCAGGATCAAGGTTATTCATAGCATTCCCTGCTTTCTGAAGTTTGAGCAGTGGACATACTAAAAAATGCTGTTAATTAGATAACATGACCACCATAATTGAGATTTGTAAGAAGAGAATTACTTAACTTTTTAAACCTCTTGTTTATGTAGGTTTTTTTGTTTGTTTAGGGTTTGTTTTTTTTCAGCCTGTGCTGGTCTGGACCATGTCAGGCACTAGCTTCCCCACATATTCCTGCATAGAAGCCAGATAAGAATTCCTCTGTTGAGACACGACAGCACATCAGGATTTCTATTAAAAGCCCTAGTGTTTCAATTAGTTATTGTTAAAATCAGGAGAAGTTTTGCCAAACTTGTCACCTGCTAGACTAACCTGGCCAACACACATTCAGCTCACTGAGATGCATGAACTGGAAACATTTCCCTGTATCTATCTATATATCTATATTTAAACCTCACCCCAAAGCAGCTCATTTCTTTTGAACTACTCGTGAAAGATGTTCTCCAAAGTCATAAGTGTAAAAAGGCAGCTTTGTAGCACCTGTGCAGGTCGTGAAGCAGGCTCAGATCTCCTCATGGATTTGCTCCTGCTGTTGGACATAACAAACCTTTCCGAAGACAGCTTCTCTCTCTGTGGACCCTCCTTGTGCCCATGCAGGAGGGAGCTTTGCCTTTGCTGCTGCTTAATTCCCCTGCCCTGAGCTCGCTGCTGATCATTAAACCTTCCTCCTGACATCTGTCAGCAGTGTTGAGATTTTTGACAAAGCTGTTGTTATCAAAAGTGCACCATTGTAGAATCGTGGAAGTGTTTTGGTTAGAAGAGACCTTTAAGGTCATCGAGTCCAACCATTAACCCAGCACTAGCTGGTCACTATGGTCACTAAACTATGCTTTGGTTTCCTGTGATGCTGTTGGTTTCCTCACGGTATTGCAGAAGCACAGAATTGTTTGAGTGTTACTTGCAGCCAAGCAGGTGAAATTGTTCTGAACTACTTTCATTTAGAAGAAAGAAAAGGGAAAATGAAAGGATTTGTCAATAATTAAAACACAGTGTTTGTCAAGAAAGGCACAATACCTCTCTGAGTCGGTTCTGATTATTGTAATGTTTTAAGTGGTTTGTTTTATGACAAAGATTGTTTAGTGGAAAATAGAGTAGGCTCAAATCCCAGTGTAGTGTGGGAGTATAATTCAGAGAAAATCATTGAGCTTTGTACAGCAGGGAGCGTCACTCAAGTTCAAGAGTGTCTTTGCTTTCCCACCCACGTTGTCCTTCCAGCTGACGTGGTCAGAGGTCTGGCTTTCCTGGGCAGCTGGCTGTGACCCAGGGACCCGTGTGCTGCTCTGGGCCATGCTCTGCTAAGAGGAGGCACTGGTCTACAGGAGAAATCCCTATTGTTAGAAATACCCTTTCCTGCTCCAAGTGGGGGATGTCAGTCTCTCTAGTCCAAAAACAACTTACCAAAGACAAAAATTACTTTATTACTGTCATGCTGCAGAATAGCTCTTCAGGCCAGCCTGTTGACATTTCAGAGAGCAGCAGCAAACCAAAGTGCAGTTGGAAAACCAGCAAATGCTCACTGTGGACCCTCCTCCATGTCTAAATGCATGCTAAGGAATTCTTTGCTCCCAGGTATTCCTTCAGCACTAGTGGCTATAAGCCGTGTTCCACAGATGCTTCTCTCCAGTATTGAAGACAAAAGAAGGGGACATCCCTTTTGCTTGCTTAGGGCTCTGATAAAGCTGGGGGATCTGTGGTGGGAAAGCCAGCACTTCCCATCAGTACGCTTCTTGAGGAGTACTGTCAATGGTGCATCCAAGGAGAAACCTCTTCCAGTAGAAGACCAAATTATTTCTTCTGGTTTAGTGTCACTTCTGAGGGGCAGGGGCTCCAGGAGGACCAGGATCTAACCCTCAATCATTCAGTATCTATGAGACCAGGTTTATTTTGGTCCTACTGGCTTCTCAGTGCATCATTTCCCTCCTGGCCCTCAGCAGTTTGCAGCTGTGTGTAGCATCATGAGATTGATTTTACTGGTTTATGTTGCTTTTGTTACAGTTCCTTGAAGAGTGTCCAAGACAGGAGGAGACTGGAGTTAGGGTAGGTTGCTCCTTCCCATAGGAACAGCCCAGAGTTAGGCAAGGGGAGGGGAGATGCTTGTGGGACAAGTCAAGGAGGAGGCAAAAAAATGTCCAGAGCTGGCAGGGCAGGGCACGAGCTTGGTCATCATGGCCATGGTAGGAATGTTTCTAGGTATAGAAGAGGTTGAAGCTCAGAAAGAGGTGGCTTGGCAGGTCCATGAGACTGACAAAGGATAGAGGGGACACCACCATGTGTCTTTTGACCCACTTTAGACTTTTGTATATTAACAAAGACATTTCAGTAAAATTCATCACAGTTCTTGAATTTAAAAAGCCTGTAGGGTTTGGGGGAGAAGCTCATTTTAACATAAGGAGATTGTCTCCAAATGTTGTGGCCACTGTGGGTCACTCACTGATGTGTTCCTGGTTTTGTAGCTGCTCCCTCTGCTTGTGTTCAAGCAGCAGGAGCTCCTTCTGCCACAGGCATTGCACCCTTTTGGTTGCTATATGGAAATTACATGTTTTTCTCCTACCTTCTGCAAGCTCAGTGGTATTTTAAACACTTTTTTGGAGAAACTCTTGGAGAACCTAATTCCCTCTATTCCTTATCCCCTTCCACACGTCTCTTCTCTTTCCTCTCAGATCAAACTTTGAACTTTGTGGTAAGCTGCTGTCTTCATTTAGACTTTGGAAAGGGAAAGAGATGTGGTGTTTCCATCTGTTTGTTTCTCTAGTCCAGTTTTGGCTCCACACAGCGGAAACCCTTGTGGTGCTCCATTGCACTGTGACTTTGCTTGGTTCTGTAGTCAGGCAAGCAAATAATAGTGAAACTGTAAAAAAAATGGCAGTGTTCTGTCATTTTAATGGGTGTTAAAACCTTCTTCTGCAGAGATGCTATAACTACTGAACTTCAGCATGAAAAGTGCCAAATGTTGACCTTTAATAAGTTTTCATTTTAAAGACACAGTATTTCCATAAATAGTCCTTCCACAGTCTTACACAGTATTTATGCCAACACAGAGTTGGGAGAAAAGGAGGAAAATCCAGAAAATATCTTCATCTAGCTATCCAACACAGTACTAAGATTATAAAAAACCAGTCTATTTCATAGAATTGTAGAATGGTTTGAGTTGGAAAGATCATCTAATTCCAGTCTCCCTGCCATGGGCAGGAACACCTCACCCTAGACCAGGCTGCTTAGAGCCCCATCCAGCCTGACCTTGAACACATCCAGGGATGGAGCATCCACAGCTTTCCTGGGCAACTTGTGCCAGTGTGTCACCACAGTCATGGTGAAGAACTTCTTTCTAATGTCTAATCTGAATCTCTCCTTTTCAAGCCATTACCCTTCGTCCTATCACTCGTGAAGAGAATGTGTGGTCTTTTCCACTATAAGCAGAAGATAATTTATCTTTATTAACATTTTGAGTTGTGCAGAAAGCCAGTTCAGACAGTCTGTCTTGTCTGTCTCTCCTGTGTTTACCCATGGGGTGACCAGGATGTTGGAAAAGAGTCAGGGTGACTGTGTCAGCTTTTGCCTGTCTAGTGAGGCTTAGCATGTAGCTTAAAAATAATAATAGTAACAGTGCTTCTCAGGCCCCATCTGCCGAAGTTAAGATGTGCAAGGACCAGGATCAGGATTTTCATGGGATATTGTTTGCTTTGGTTTTGTGTTTTTTGTTTCTTTTTTTCACAAATATGGATGGATAATGGAAGCAGGGCAAAGTCTGCCCAGGACTTCGTGTTTTTTGACTTCCATAGACTTAATGTCAGATTAGTTCAGGAGCTTAGGGGATGCAATTCTAGGAAGAAAACAATGAGAGTGACATAAATGTTGAAGAATTGGATTACACGGGTCCCTCTGCAATAAATGACGTATAAGAGGGGTAACTTGGGTTTGAGCCTGTGAAAACCAGGGAAGCTTTTGGCTTGTGTTCTAGTTACTAATTTACTCAGAGGAAAACAAAATATTCTTTGTATAAATCCTTATTATAGGCCAGATTAAGTATGTCACTGCTTAAGAAATCCCACTGGCTTTGTGGAAGCTGACTCAGACTAGGGCACGGGCTTCATTTGTTTGCTAAACAGGAATCAGACTGATTTTTTTGATAACTTCATGGTGTTTGTTTAGAAGATTTCACCTTAAGATGTAGATGACCAGTGAGTTTTGTAATTGAGTCTCCAGTTCTCCGAAGTTTATGCTAGTTAGCAGTGGTGGGGAGTGAGGCTTTGTCTGGGCATGCTGCCCAACAGGGTGAATATCGGGAGATTTTTGGTGGGATTAGTGTTCTTGGGAGAAGACTGAAGACTGTTGACTGTCTGGTATTGATAGCTACACATTGCCTAAATTCCTATTTTATACTTTTTAAGGACAGCCCTCTTCATCTTAGAAATATTTTTTATTTTATTTTTTTAAATTATTATATAGTAGTTGAAAAGCCTCTGCATAAGATTAAATTATTGGTTTGAGTTTTGGAAAAGCCTCTGTTGAAAGCTACATCTTTGATTATAAAATAGGCTATATGTAAATTCTTTGAATATGAGCCTGTTCTGTGCTGCCTGTGCTGAATTTTAATTTGCCTCCTTTGGTGTGTGCAGCACCCAGTTAAACGCATGTCAGGATTATGCTCTCTGAGGTCTTGATGATGTGTTAGATTTGGGATTATATCCGGGAGATAAACAATAGACTCAAAGTGAATCAAAGAAATGAGGTTTTTTAAAAAGGCTGTTTGGTGTTTCTAAACTCCAGCTGGAGAAGGAGAAATACACCTAAATAGTTTTGCCTGGCAAATTATAATATGCTACTTATGCTATAACTTTCTCAAGGTATTTTCTGTTTTAAGATTGTAGTTTTCTATACCCATTCCCTTCCTGTTACATGAAAGGATGTTTTTATTGCTGCTTTACATATGGGACATATCTGGTCATATTGGGTAATCTGTGACCCCACATCTTTTGTTTCCATGCCCATTTTTAAGGTGTTTCTGACAAATTCATTCTCTGAATTGGAAAGCTGCACAATTCGTTTTCTGTTTCCAACAAATACTTAAGATGAACACCACACAGGGTATAAATCACATATCAATAAAATTTTGGAAGAATTACTGTTTTTATTGTCATGTTTTTCTGAAGACAGATCCTTTCAGCAGCTGTGCCATAGGCTTCTATTTCATTTGCTGGTTGGCCGTGCAGATATATCTAAAATGGATGTATCAGTGTCTAGGGGTGACATGTTCCCATTTGTTCTTTAAAGTCTTGACTGGAACATCTAGACAGTTACTAATACTTGGTATTTGGAGCAAATTACAGCTGTGAACTAAAGGATGTGAGATGAGGTACCGAATGTTCACGTGCCCACAGACTACTTTTAAAATAGTAGGGCAACTTCTGTTTTGAAGAGAACTTTATGAAATAGGTAGTTGGAGCATACATTTATATTTTAACTAGTCCACTCTTCTAATGTTGGCCTCTGAGCAAACGATGGATTTGCATTCAGTCCCCTGCCATTTTATATGCAAATGCCCTATAAGATGATTCCCCCTTTGCTAATGCACTTCATACTGCGTTTTAAGCATCATCTTGAGGAGTCTGACACTTTTTTTTAGTGCTTCCTTTATCTCTTACTGCCATTTTTATGTCCAAAACATTCATGAAAAGTGCTTTTTTTTTTTTTCCCCCCACTCCCAAAAGTTTCATCAAAGGACTGTTTTGATGGCTTAACTTCAAGCATTTGATCTTGAATTCATCAGCCTTCTGATTTTTGAGCCCTGCAATTAACATTGTCAGGCTTGATCTCTTCCGTGACCCAGTGGTCAAAGCCAGCTGTAGGGAAATATATCTGTAGCCAGACTTAGTTAATTCAAATCAGTTTGTAAACCCTATTTTAATTCTTCTAAAGAAATGTAGATTATTGGCGTGGAGTGCTGGGAGTCGAGTGTATCGGTAGTTAATGGTGAGAGCACAGGATTTGCCAGTTCAAAGGGATTAAGCCACAGAGTTATTAAAAGGTTGAAGAAGGGAAAAGATTGGGCCAGCTCACAAATCTCATATCTGTCAGGAGCCCTCAAGCACCAAAGCAGATATTTCATGTATACTCAAGAGATCATAAAGTTTACAGAGAAAATCATCTCACAGGAGGAATCTTCACTTAAGGCTTCATTACCTTTATGAAAACCTGATAAGCTGGGCCGTGCAAACAATGTTTAGTGTTGCCAGCTGTCGTTAACCCAGGGGCATTAGGGGTTCCCAGGAGCTCTGCTTTGGCTTTTGGAGAAATGAAATCTGAGAATTTGGATACAGCAGAAGTTTTTAAGAGAGTCTTTCAAAAGTGTGGTGTACACAAAGCAAGTCAGACTGTGGTCTCAGGAAGTCCATGCACACCTACCCTTGACAGCCTGGAGTTTTCAAAGTATTTAATGTGGATTTAGATATGGTTTAACTTTGAGGCTGTGATGATGTAACTAAGTTCCTTCCCAAATAAACCTTCTTCTCCCTGGCTTTGGCCTTGGCCACACTCCTATGGCCTTTCTCTTGCGTTGACACTGACTCCAGTTGACACAGGCTCACCTGACTCTGAGGTGAGTTGTTGCTTCAGGGAGGTGAACCAGCAGGAAAACATTCCCCTGTTTTGGCTGTGGGGTTTGGTTATCATCTTTTCTTTCCCCCTCCTCTGGTGTACCTCCCTAAGCCATCTCACCTTGGGGTCCAGTGACTCCAAGGGTGTGGAGCTGCCCATTTCAGCAATGCATTGCAGATAGTGTTTTAGCCCCAAGGTGACTCCAAACTGAGCAAACAGCAACAAATCTGTTGTCTCGACAATTCCTGCATTGATTTTTTTTTTGATCCTGTAAGTTAGGTTTATCACTAACTTGGAAGCAGGTTGGGCAGTGGTGGGAAACAAGGGGATGTGAATGATGGTCTCTGCAGTAGTATGAGTACACAGCAGATGGTAACTCTGGTTCTTCATCAGAGAGAAGACATTGCAGGATGATTATTATCTTTTCATTAAAATACAGTTGGCTTTTTTTTTTTGCCAGTGCCTATCTCATAGGCTGGACCTGTTAATGATGTTCAGAAGCCTTTGGTCCAAATACATGCTATCAAATGACTAATTTAGTTTAGGCTTTTTCTTCACTCTGAGGGTGGTGAGACACTGAAACAAGTTGCCTATGGAAGCTGTGGATGCACCATCACTGGATGTGTCCAAGACCGGGTTGAATGGGGCTGGGAACAATCTGGTCTAATGAAAGTAGCCCCTGCCTATGGCAGAGGGGCTGGAACTGGATGATCTTTAGGGTCCCTTCCAACCCAAACGATTCTGTGATTCTAAATGCCACACTCCAACCCAACCTTTGCACTGAGTAAAACTCTACTGCCGTAATATTAACCAAAACATTGTCTGCTTTTCTTTTTTCTTTCATTCAGCATCTGAACCCAACCTAAAGCTACGATCCAGACTAAAGCAAAAAGTTGCTGAAAGGCGGAGCAGCCCCCTCCTGCGCAGGAAAGATGGGCCAGTGGTTACTGCTCTGAAGAAGCGCCCACTGGATGTCACAGGTACGTCGGGTAAGCAACAAACCTGCGCCGGCAGCCTCCACGGGATGGCCCTCTCCAAAATTCAATCCTGCAGCCAGCTGATTGCACAGACTGGAGTCTTCATTGGAGAAACCTCAGTGAAGCTGGCATAGCTTGGCAGTGGGTGATGCAAGTGGGCATCAGCAGTGTTGGTCTAGTGGGTACTTATCTAGTGAGGCAGCATTACCAACTGCATAAGTGTTTTTTTGTAGATCAAGACAGAGGTAGGTGTTCCACCAAAGTGCTATGGTTTTTTCCCCAACCATTTTTATGATCTTCGGCAACAGGTTGTTGAGAAATAACATTTCTTGAAGGTGATCCTGTTAATACCCATGAGGAGGCCATAATTCACAGCTGCCGTTCTCCAGCAGTAAAAGCTTTACAACCCCTGTTTGTTTTAGGCTTTGGGCAGACTGCCATAGTTCCTTGTTGAGTAATTATGCCAAAGTTTTAAAACATATAAGGCATTTTTTAATATAAATATACATATTATATTTCTGACCGCTTACTTGACAGTTCCTTGCTGAAAAAACAAATATTATTCTGGGAGTAAAGTTTTGAAGGAGGGATCAAAGTAAAGGAGATTATATCTATTACCATAAAGTTAATTCTTAGCACCATCTAGGGATACCTCTGTGTAAGTACCACAACTTTTCCTGACTGGTCTCACTTTAAGGCACACTGTCACCATTCCAACAGACTCCATGGGAGTTCTCTTTAGAAACCTGGGTGGTTTCAGGAGACCCTGGGACAGCTCTGCACTGCTCAGTGTCAGAGCCTCTCTCTTTGCAGCAGCTGAGCATGATTTATATCAAATCTAAAAATTGATTTCAATCATTTGTTGTAAGATGTTACATGGCTTTGGGGATAAATCAAGCTGTAATGGCTGACCATTTGGTCCCAGTAATGCCTTCAGAAATGGCAGTAGAAGCTCCTGTTTCTCTCTGAGCATGGACCTGCTTTAAGAAACAGGCATGGAGAAAAATATCTAAGTTGTTATAGTAAGAGAGGACTTCGGAATGGAAAATAACTTTAAAAAGATATCCCACTTGAGGGAATCAGAGTTATGTTTAATCCTTGAAGAATAAATCTTCACAGAATCACCTTTTGAATGTGCCAGGTACTTTTCCTGTGTCTAGGTAGTATGCATGAGATCTGATATATTGAGGTTAATTATGTGGTCCCAGAAAAAAAACCCACATATTTTCCATGAGATCTGAATATATTTTTCAAGACATCTAGACTCTGCAAAGCTGTTTTCCATGGAGATGTTTAATGTTAGGTGCTGAGCTGGGTCTTAATGCTGAGTTGTCTTGATAGCCTTGAGATGCCTCCCCAAATGCCCATCCAGCAAGAAGCAATAATGCTTTTTTTAAATAAAAATCTCTGTGCTACTTTGCTGGAGGTACTTGCATGGATCAAAATAGCTTGTACAGAATAATGGCACGAAATAAATTTTTTTTTAAATCCCCCAAATTGCTACAATTGGCTTTTGTTTCTACTGGCGAATCCTACAACAGTTTTGAGGCTGACACAGCCTGAACAGCAGCTGTGTTGAGCAAATCCCATGCTCAGGGAGGAAAGTTCAGAAAAAAGCTTTTATATTATTTACCTTCCAAAATAAAAGGAGAAGCACTGGGAACTGTGCCCTACACCAGGTGAGAGACTTTCTGAGGGGACTTTTCTGTCTGTTGCTATTTTATACACAGTTTCTGATTGTTTTTTTCTGAATCTTTAAAGGGGATACTTTGATTTCAGGCTGGTCATCTTTATAGTTCTGGTTAGTGAGTTTACAGAGAACATGGTGATAAAATACGCAAAGCTGAGAGGACTTTTTTCATGTTCAGGTGATAACAGATTTATTTGTTGGGATTAAAGCTGACTTGGTTCTTTCCCTACGTGAGAAAGTATTTTACTCCCTGTGTGGAGAAGACTTAAAAAATAAAAACTGAGGCAGTGATTTAAAACAGATTTACTGGTTTGGACCCTGCAGAGTTTTGCCTGATTTTTGTAAAATGTACTCAGCTGTGGCCAGGGCCAGCTGTCCGCCCAGTCCCATGTCACTTAGGCAGCTTTTCAATATCTTACAATGATTTAATTTGCCACCCTGGCAAAATACCATCCTCATGAGTTAGTCTGCAGGCGATTCGGAGGAGCTCGGTGCCATGGGAGCGGCCGTGAAAAGGCAGCCTGAAGCAGGTTGTGTGTTTCTGAGAACTGGCACGATGTGGGCACTTTAGAGATGGGGATGTTAGACATGCCCACTTGCCAGCACTGGAAAATCTCAGTGGTGCTTTATAAAAGCAGAGGGCAGCTCTCCTGCACGATCAGCATGATCAGTGCTTGGTGCTGGCCATGTATTTCCAGTAAATCTAGATGCACCAGCAGCCTCCATGGGAAAATGTCAACGCTGAGGTGGTTCCCTGGTTGTTTCAGCATGAAGTCTGATGCAATCTGTGCCCAGAGGGTGTCGTTGGGGTCATAGGCTAATGAGGGCAAGAGAAACACTTCTAGAAAAAGGAAGCAGGACAACCGGACAACCTCGAGTTCAGCCTCTTCAAGCCTTCTGTGTCTTTTATCATCTTCTAATCATATTTAAAGTTATTAATACACTATTAAGAGAAATCCCCATGAGGAGAAGACATAAATAATGGTAAGTAGGTACTTGGACAGACCATTTGAAAATGTTTGTCAGTATTTTAAGAACTCTGGGAAGACTTACGGGGGAGATGGGGGAGGAGGAGGGCTGCCTTCCGCCAAAACAAAACTCAAGGGGTTTTTGTCTGTCTAAATACCATCACAGAGATTGGTTGTCACGCTAAAAGTTGGTTTTGGATGTGTTTTTAGACTCTGCATGCAACAGTGCTCCTGGATCTGGTCCCAGCTCTCCAAACAACAGCTCCAATAACATCAGCACCGAGAATGGAATTGCAGGATCAGTCACGAGTATTCAAGCAGAGGTACAGAGCCCTTCTGCACCCCGGGTGCTAACACTTGGGCTTTTCATCACTTTTTGCAGAGTTTTAGGAATTTGAGTGTACAAACCGGTGTGCACCACAGTAACAAAAAAAAAAAAAATAAAATAGAAAAGCCCCAGATCGTGACTTGGAGCAAGTTTTGGAAATTACCTCTCAATCTGGGCTGACAGGGTGCATTATCTGTTTATTAAATCGAGTTTGAGCCAGTTCACAAGCTGCTTGTGGTTACTCGTAGTGGTTTTGTTGTGAGCAGAGAGTAAAAACAATGTGATTTAGCAAGGTGAAGCACATAGAGTTTTTCCTGGTCAAATGCAAGTATCTTAATATTTGGGGGCTCTGTTCTCATATATTGTCTCTAGGGTGAATTTATGGTGTGCAGTAGGTTAGTTTAAATATGGCCAAACCAAAACTGAATTAAAGGGAACAGATTTAACCTTTTCCTCCCCACACAGGAATTTGAAAGCTTGATGCCTGATGCCATACACTAGTTTATAATCCCATAAACTTTCACCATCACTTGAGTCATCTGCTGCAGATGCCAAGGGTAGTGTGTCAGGCTGGGCAAAATGGAGTTTAAATTCAAAGCAAGAGCTCCTAGGTTCAGGATTACATTTCTAAAGGCAGATATTGGGGTGTTAGCTGCCTCCCACCATAAGTCTTACATAAATCAAATGGTTTGAGTTGGAAAGGACCTTAAAGATCATCTTGTTCCAGCCCCCCTGCCATGGGCCTGGACAGCTCCCACTAGACCAGGTTGTTCCAAGCCCCATCCAGCCTGGCCTTGAACACATCCAGTGATGGAACAAACATGTAGAAAACCAGTGTGGTTGTGTTGTGTCACTGATGCATTTCTTTTTATCCAGCTTACCATTCATTAGCTGGTCTCCCCATGAATATCGTGTCTGTCTGAATATCATGGCTATGAGAACAGGCTTGGCCTTGTTCTCCCCAAATTGTCATTTAGCACTGAAAAGGACTTTTTAAAGGATAAATGTAAGCCCTTATTGCTTTCTAGTTTTGTACAGATTTTACCTTTTTTTTAATTTCTAATTTAGTGTAACAAAATTTAACACAGGCAATATGCGTCCACCTTCTCCTATACCAAATTATCCAACACATGACTATATCCAGTCTAGTCTGTTGTTTACCTTACAAGGTTGAGGCCTGCAAGAAATCTGGGGAGAGACCATTTACAAGGTCATGTAGCAATAAGATCAGGGGCAGTGGTTTTAAACTAGAGAGGTTAAATTTAGGTTGGACATTAAGAATATACTCTTTAATATGAGGGTGGTAGAAATTTGAAAAAGGTCACCCATGGAGGTGGTGGAGGCCCCATGCTTGGAAGCATTCAGAGTCAGGCTTGATGGGGCTCTGAGCAACCTGATCTAGTTAAAGGTGTCCCTGCTCACTGGAGGGCCGTTTGGACTAGATGACTGTTCAAGGTCCCTTCCAACCCCTATGCATTCTCTGATTCTAAGATTTAGGCATTTACTGTAGAGATTAAGATGGCGTTAGGTGGAGTCTTCATTTGACACTGGAAGCTGAAGCTGCACTAAAGAGATGTGGCTTTTGAGATGCATGATGAGCACGTAGTAGTTTGGAGAAAACCTGGGAAAAGGTCTCTTACATACAGTGTTATTTATTGGGTTTGCAGACCTGGAGACCAGCTGAGCTGAGGGCCCATCTTAGGTATGTTCATGTTAGCCCCAAGACTAGCATGGAGTTTGCTGATCCAGGAGCTGCCAATCTTCTCTATACTTAGCAAACTGCAAATCTCTTGTTACTGCTGGTGGAAAAACTAGAGGATTTCACAATTTCTTGTGATATAAACAGAGCAGGCAGCTACCTGCAAGTCAGTGTTAACTCCTGCTGGCACATATGAAGCTGAAATGTTCTCCTTAAACATTACATTTTTCAGTTAAGCCATTTCAACAAATAATCTCTGACTAGATCACCAATTCCTAATAAAATGGACACAAGACTATAAAAAAAATTATCTTCATCAACTTCTTGTAATGCAGCAATTTGGTACTTTAGGCTGAGGCACAAGCCTAAATCCTTGCCCTAGTCATGATGACCACAATTAGTGCTAATACAAACCAGGATGCTGTTGGAGTTCTTGGCCACCTAGGCACACACTTGTCCTTTTTCCATGAGGCAGTTTTCAGCCACTCTGCCTCAAGCCTGGAGTGTTGCAGTGGTTTTTGTGACCTAAATGCAGGATCCGGCCCTTGGCCTTGTTGAACGTTCTTCCATTGGCCTTGGCCTGTTGATCCGGCCTGGCCAGGTCCTTCTATTAGAGCCTCTCAACCCTCAAGGAAATGAAAACTTCCACCTTAGTGTTCTCTGCAAACTCAAGTGTATTGAATCATTGCCATTGCAGAACAGAATGACACATTAATCACTTTGTGGTGGCAAACAGCACATCAATAACTTCTTGTGCAAACTGTTCTCCTCCCAGCATTTCAGGCCTACTTAGTTAAATGTCCTAGTCCTTTGCATTTGTCTGAGGGAAAAATAAGTGCACTCTGTTCCAAAAGTTTAATGTTGGATAACAGTAGCTGATCCATTTGTCTGTATATGTTCTTTTGGGGAAAAACAACTGGGCAAGGTAGGATTTTGGTCTCTTTAAAAACATCTTTAACAGATGTAGTCTTACTTGGTACCCAAGTGTTGTCAATATCTTTAATACCACTTGACCAGGCTTTCTCATGTTACCAATTTTAAATATTTAGAAATACTTACAGGTTTCAAAAAAAACCCAACTTTCTAACTTGAAGTGTTTCTTACTTAGTTTCATGTGTTAGTTTAGATGAGAAATAACATCTCTTTGCTTCTTAGTTTGCTAGGTCACCTCCTGAACCATTTCAGATACATTGGATTATGGTCTCTGAGTTCATTATTTAAGTGTTTGCTTTCCCTGTGGAAAGACTACAATTCTCTGCCTCCTTTTAAAATAGACAATATCTATTTTTAAATACTTTTTTCAAATCTATAGATGTTTCCATCTCTGGAAGGTTACATGCTACTCACTGCCATGCTGTTGATAACGAGACTATAAAAAGTACCTGTATGGGCTGAAATTGTTCTCTACTGTGCAATTCAAAAAGCAATTGTGTACAACCCAGAGATGGGATCTGTATATTTAACGTGATGGCAATGCTGCTAAATACCATATGCTGATAGCATCAAGCTGCTGTGTTTTTCTCTTTGCTGTTTTTAAAACAAATCCCCAGGAGAAAGTTTGAGGTGAAGCTATGGAGTATTGGCTGTTCAAAGAGAAAATGGATGTAGTTTTGTTTCACTTATGATATCAGTAAAATACTTCATTACTTCACCGACAATAACTATCTTATTCTCTATGTGGCATGCTAACATTATGTAATTTAAATTAAAGCAAAATTGCCAGAAGTGCTCAAAATTACTTGGAAGAAGCAGCATGTGGGTACATATAATCACATGTTCTTACTGGGTGGTACTCAAACAGCAAATTGCTCCCTGCAGATTTCCTCCTGTAAGGACAGTGAATTGTCAGCTGAGATATTAAAAAACAGGTTTGCTCTTTTTGACATTAAAACTGATCTATAATGTGTTTTCTATAAGCTTGAATGATGTTCATGAAAGTACAGGAAGGCAAAAAGAAATTAAAAAAAAATAATTTTGCAAATGAAATTTTGCACAGGGTCCTATGAAAACTGTTTGACTTTGTTAAACACTTCAGACAGAGAGTGGACACAGGGAGACTGAGTGGCAAGTTTGTGGCATATTGGAGAGTGCATTTGAGAGGCAGCTCTGTGTCTGGTAACAGCGACAGACATGGTCATAGGAAGGCTTTGCTCCTTCTGTTCTTCTTGCATGGACAGCACCACAGCACCAAGCTCAGTTGCCAAGGTGGGGTGTCCTGAAAGTTGACATCTGAGGTCTGGTTACATTTCCATAAATCAAGGAGGCAGGATTGCTCTTGAAGATTGTTCCATAGAAAATGTTTGGTTTTCAATCTCAGTTCTTATGTGCTTGCTTTTTTTTTTTTTTTCCCTTTTTTTTTTTTTTTTTTTTTTCTTCTCAGTTCCCCTAATAAGTTCCTGCAGGGTTTTGTGAAGTTTCACCTTGGAGTCTTTGAGGGAGAAAAATAGGTTTTTATTATCCAGAGCTGGTCCAGCCCTGCAACCAAGGAAGTAACCTGCAAAGTCTCATTGACTTACAGGGCTATGAATTTAAGTCTAAAATGTATAAAAGGCATTCTTCAGATCTCTGTTACATCAATATAGATTGTTCCATAGTATAATACTAAGTTAATCATAATCCCTTCTTTCACAATAGCACCTGAGTTAAACAGTAGAAATTCCATTCAAAGTCTAAACATTTTATTGAAGTGGGAAAATCACATGCAGAGAACTCAGGGTGATCAGAACACTTGTTTCCTAACATTTTACTGTAATTTTTATAATGAGTTTTCCAGCACATATTTCAAATCAATCTTATTCTGAAATTAAAGGTATTTTTACTTAAGTGATCCTACTTTAAATGGCCAGAAAATAATCCAGTAAATCTTGCATTTCACCCCCAAGATTGGGAAATAGCTGCATAAATGCAACCTTAAGGCTTTTTGGTGAAATTTTGAAGTCTGATTTAAGCTAAAGCACACTAGTAAATAGCATAAATTGTCTGTGATTTTTCTAAAGAGAGTGGCAGCCATTGTAATGCTTTTTTTTTTTCTCTAAGGTAATCTGTTTTAGCTTTAAAAAGGCAAATTCTTGAGAGGCAGAAGTAAGCTGTTAAAACTTCTTTGCAAAAGCTTTTCGCAGTGGCACTGCATAAAGAGGGAACAGAAGCATAGTACCAGTGGTGATGCAAAGGTGATCTTTAGTCTCCAGGAAAGATTAAATATAATCTGTGAAAGGTATCTCTGTAGGGCAACAAGGTTGGGGGCAGTTGCAGAGTGAGGTCATCCTGCTCTCATTACCTCTGTGTGACAACGGCAATGGCACATGGGGTGTGCATCATGTCTGTGCTTGTTTAGGCTGGATCTGAAGTCCATCTTAGCAACTCTTTTCAGTATTTCCAATGTCAGCAGTGCAGCTACACTCTCTGTATGTTTCTAATGTATTCTGTGTACTGTGTTCTCCATCCAGTCTGTGGATGTTGTCTCACCAGGACAGTGTTCTCAATTTTGTTTCCAGACCAGCCTGGCTCACAGGCTCGTGAATCGTGAAGGCTCAGTAACCCAGCTTCCACTCTACACGTCTCCTTCTTTGCCCAACATCACACTAGGACTGCCCGCAACTGGCCCTTCCAGTGTAAGTGGATGGAGGGGGGGAGGGGGGGGATGAAGCTTTTGGAATGTCACTTGCACCAATTTATCCCTTAACCTCCTGTGCCACCTGTGGTTCCTTTCCAGGGAGGATCAGCGCAGCAGGATGCTGAAAGGCTGACTATCCCAACCCTACAGCAGCGGATCTCTTTATTTCCTGGCACTCACCTCACTCCCTACTTGAGCACTACAACGTTGGAAAGAGACGGGGGAACTGCACATAACCCTCTTCTGCAACACATGGTCTTACTGGAACAGCCAACGGCACAAACACCCTTAGTCACAGGTGAGTGCCGTATGGTTCCCCAGGGTGCACAGTACAAAGCTCCCAGTGTGTGTCCCAGC
This sequence comes from Ceyx melanurus, assembly GCA_024611195.1. Taxonomy (NCBI): domain Eukaryota; kingdom Metazoa; phylum Chordata; class Aves; order Coraciiformes; family Alcedinidae; genus Ceyx; species Ceyx melanurus. Next base: position 39,150 of record JANHGL010024322.1, read on the forward strand.
TGGGGAAAAAGAGCAGAGGATGTCTGTTGGTTTTTGTGGAATTTTGTCTCTTGTACAAAAGAGATATTGCATGGCAGGAAGCTGGATGGGAGCACAGATATGCTTGAAGGTAGGAAGGCTCTTCAGAGGGAACTGAATAGGCTGAAGTCAGTGGGATGAGGTTCAACAAGGCCAAATGCCAGGTTCTGCACTTGGGTCATAACAATCCCCTGCAACACTCCAAGCTTGGGGCAGAGTGGCTGGAAACTGCTTCATGGAAAAGGACCTGGGGGTGTGGACTGAAGAATAGCCAGTGTTTGCTCAGGTGGCCAAGAAGTCCAATAGCATCCTGGCTTATACCAGCACTACTTGTGGCCATCAGGACTAAGGCAGGGATTGTCCTTCTGGACTCAGCACTGGTGAGGCTGCACCTCGAATCTGGAGTTCAGTTTTGGGCCCCTTACTCCAAGAAGGACATTGAGGGGCTGGAGTGTGTCCAGAGAAGGGCAATAAAGCTGATGAGGAGTGCAGAGCACAAGTCTTCTGAGGAGCAGCTGAGGGACCAGAAATCGTTTAGCTTTGAGAAAAGGAGGCTCATGAGACACCTTCTAACTCTCTCCAGCTCCCTGAAAAGAGATTGGAGTGAGGTAGTGGTTTGGTCTTTTCTCCAAAGGAATGAGTGATAGGACAAGAGGAAGTGGCCTCAAGTTGCACCAGGAGAGGTTCAGGTTGGACATTGGGAAAAACGTCTTCCTTAAATGGGTTGTAAAGCCCTGTCTCAGGCTGCCCAGGGTAGTGGTGGAGTCCCCATTCTTGGAGATAATTGAAAAGCTGTGGAGATGCTGAGTAATACGACTTAGATTGATGGTTGGACTTGATCTTAAAGGTCTTTCCCAACCAAAATGATTCTGTGATTTGTACATTCCATAGGTAGAACAGATAACCTTGAGGGTTGGGTTTGTTCATGCGTTGGGTAGTGGTGGCATTTGCAAATTCAGAGTTTGGCCATCTCCTCCCAAGGTAGGAGGAAGCTGCCTCATCGTTTTGGCAAATGAAAATGAAGAGTGTTTACTTCCCTTTGTAAAGTGTTAAGTTTGTACATCACAATTTAAAACTATGTTGTTAGAGTTCTAACCACCTTAATCTAAAGTGAAGACAAAATCATTGTTTCTTACAATTATCCCTCAAGTTTATCACGAGTAGTTTCTATTCCATATAGGAAAGGGACACATTTACGAAATCACAGATTAAAACACTTTCTTTTTGTCATTAGTATAAATGGCAAAAACATGGCAAAATCAACTGCACTCAAACAGATTGTATTTGTTTGTATATGTTACATTTTCAGTATGCTAATTGCTTTGAATCACTCCCTGTGTCATATTTTCAGTACTAAGTACCTGTGGGAAGGCATATTTCTATAAATAGCCTCGAGTTGAAGCACTAATCCCCCGTAGGATGTGTTCCTGGTTCATGGTGTGCAGTGTGGGGACAAAAGGATGTTCTGCGTCACAGATGTGTCAATTTTGATTTGTTTCATTCTGTTATTGATGGAAACTCTTGGGAGATGGGGAAGAACACTGGAGCGTTACGGCACGGCTGGCTGCTTTGGCTCCTGGCTGCTTGATCCTGGCAGTGTACGTGGGGTTGAGATAAGTTTATGTGCACGTACAGCTGGGAAAGCTGGAGCACAGAAGTGTGGTATTTAGCCAGTGCTCTCAGAGCCGTGAGATGGTGTCTGCAGATTCCCTGAACCTTTATGTTGTTATCTGTTGTCACCTTCTGCCATGGTCGCTGTAGCATGACAAGTTTACCCAGAGTCATGACACAGCTCTTTACCAGCTGCCCTTTGCCCAAGGTCTGTGGCTGAGGAGCCATTAGAGAAAACTTCCCCTCTTACCCTATGACCAAAATTTACTTCTGTGATCGTGCTGACACTTGCTTTTGAGGCGCACGTGGGGTGAAGGGCTATTTTGTTTCCTGTTCAACCTCTCTCAAAGCTTTTCTCAGTTTACAGCCTGCTGTGTTTGCTTCCAAGTGTATTCCTTCTAGTCCACCTGCTACATGTGGTGTTTTCGGAGCGAGTACAACATGATATAAACCAATCCTTTGTAGAGATACTCGCTATGCAACAGAGCAACAGGAAGAAATGCACATTCGAGATGCAGCAACTAGAGGAGAGCAAGCTAACACATGGTCTCTAAAGCCCTGAGTGGACTGGCTGTCTAACTCTACAGTTAGTACCTCAAATTTCTGTGGGAGCAAAGTGGAGTTTATTAGTATTCTGCTGATAGTCTTCAGCTCTGGAGAAGCTCTCCCATTGGCTGCAATATGAGCCAGCATGTTGGCATATTCTTTCTGTGCTGGATGGTAGACATGGGGGCTTGGGGAAACTAGAGCAGAATTCCTTAGATCTGCTGTTTCTCTTGTGACAGAATACTCTGGATAATATCCTTCATGGTGACATAGGTGTTCTGAGTAGGAACATAAGCATTTATTATTATTGATAAAATAATATTTTACATTATTCTTTTCAAAAAAGCAAATTGTAGAAGAATCTCAGAAAATTATTATCCAAGAAGAGAGGCTTTTAAATGAGTTGGATTCTTCCACATAGGGCAGTTCTGTGAGTCAGTGGGAAAAAGACATATCTTGGGACAGAAACATCAAGGTGTTTCCAAACCACTGTATTCAGACTTCTGGGCAGTTTCTCTTACTTCTCAACCAGACTGAAGAAAAGATACAGCTTCTCTGATCCTTGAACTGGGTGGTATTTCTGAATGTTATTGACCACTTGTTCAGTCTTCAGTTTGTTTTATACAAAGAGGTAAAGCAAAAAATTACTTTTTCCTTCAGGTGTGTGCACACATTAGGGAGATAGCAGTGATGCCTTTCTATCCCAAGTGTCGTGAGCAAAACTAAAGGCTGATCCTCTGCTCCTCCAGCATTATGTTGGACTTTGGGTTGGGCATGTTTTCAGGTCTCAGCTTTCTAAGAAATACATGAAGGTATGTTTTTAGAGAGCAGGGCAAGAACAACTAAAATGACACTTCCTAAAGACACACCCATACCGGGAGTGGTGTGGCACATGGTAGTCATTAGAGACACCCAGTTTGCCAAGGGCATGTGAGTAACATGAGTTATCACAAAATAACCCTAAGCTTTCCTTAAGTTACTAGTGTGTATACACAGGACAGTGGTGGAAGCACTGGTTATTTGTCATCTTGACGTCTAACACCTTCTTTCTACAGAAATAATGAAGCCTGATGGCTCCTGTATTCCTGAAATGCTTCAAGGGAATGTCTTTTTCCAATGCAAACCTGGTCAGGGGTTTATCATATGGAAGTTTTCGTCCCTAGTAGTTATTATGGGGAGGGTGTAGCACAGCCAAGGGCAGCTAAGCTTCCCGATGTGGTCTAGAGTAGGAAGCAGCTTCATTGGTGTTCTTCATCCTTCTTTTTGTCCAGTGAGCACCCTTTAAGTTATAATTGCTGTATGCTACAGGATGGCAGCTTGGGTTGGTGCTTTCCTAGAAACATACCTGAGATTTCTCCCTATACCAAAGCAAACTGTTAAGACTTTAACTTCTCCGAACTACTGCTGCAGTCTTCATTCATGTCATCCACCGAGTGATGGAAGGTATCAATGATTTTAAGAAAAGAAATGTCTCCATAGGGTCTCTGAGTAATCAGGCAAACAAAGAATTCAAAAGAAAGCAGAGTATTAACTCCAATCCAATGGTAATTAATTGTTGTCTGTTCTCTTTTAAGGATGCTTCAGCTGTGAATGGCGAGGTGGCTGGTTTTAACATATGTCATTGTCACCATCAGTGTTACTCAACAGCCATTTTCTCCCTTCCTTTCTTCTTCCTTTTTTTCTTCTCTGCTGTTTTTTCCTCCATATTATCTTCAGACTGGTATCTTTCAGGACTGCCCCTCCACGCACAGTCCCTGGTTGGTGGAGAACGGGTCTCCCCTTCAATACACAAACTCCGTCAGCACCGCCCGCTGGGGCGCACGCAGTCTGCTCCCCTGCCTCAGAACACCCAGGCCCTCCAGCAGTTAGTGATACAGCAGCAGCACCAGCAGTTCTTGGAGAAACACAAACAGCAATTCCAGCAACAGCAACTGCACATCAACAAGGTAGGTGTGACCTGAAAGGAGTCTTTCCTCCTCTCACAGCTTCAGTACCAACTTTAGACAACAGGAGCTCAGAGTTTCTTGTGGGCATTATCTATTGTTGTCTCGACCTCCATAAACAAATGGCTGCCCATCCTTGAATCTCTTCGTTGTGATTTGGAGCAACACATCAATAAAAATGTGGGCACCCATTGCCAAGGTGAGGATCAGTGTGTGTGTGTGGCAGACAGTGGAAAGGCAGTTCAGTTCCAGCTTCTGGCTTTCCAGTAATACTTTTTAAAGTTGTGCTGTTCATCCATATCAGAAACTTTTTCAGTTTTGTAGTAAAATACTGTCAAGAGATATGGGGATATGTTCATGTGTGTATATTCAGTTTGAAAGGGAGAAGGAACAATAATATGGATTTGAGGGGGAAAAAAAAGCAAGGGATTTCAGACATTGACAACACCAGAAAATAATCAGAAGTGAAGATACATGGGTTTAGTGAAGTATTTTTCACTGGAATTACCTTTGGAAAGATAAAAACTATTGCCACCTCTAGTCCAGATTCTCTAAACTATGTGTAAAACATTGCAGTGTCCTATTTATTTCTTCTCCTGACAACGAGGACAGAATTGCTGTGCATCCTGCAGAGGGTATTTTGAAGATCAATTAGATCTGATTCAAAAATTGCTTTAAAGAAAGCAGGCACTGTGATAGTTTGCTTTCTGTAAATCACTTGGACAACATCAGGTGAACTTTGCAGAGCACCACTCAGCAGTGTACGGAGTTTGCAATTGCTGCGTAGCCAAAAATTGCCTGTCTGGGCATCCCAATAGTACAACAAAGCTGGTGATTTGCAATGATTGCGTGGAGTATGCATTTAAAAAGACAAAATCTATCCCGATATTTCAGCCCAGGGAAAGGTGAGTGCACCTTTTAAGAGCAATAGGTCTGATCACAAGTGGTATGGATGGAGCTGTGATAGTTTTACCCCAGCTGAGGTTTTCTCCCAGGATTTCAGAAGGGCACAGTTTGTTCCTAGACTTGCAATACAAAAAGGCTGTTGGGAAGGGAGTAATCGATCCTAATCAGTGTGATATTTTTCAGACTTTGATTTGTACTGGCTTGAGGCCTTCTAAAGACTTTTCTCTAGATATTCCAGTAGTAGCTTTCTTGAAGAAATAAGCAAATTCAGTGGTAGGTTTTGGAAGGACACTTTTGATGGTAGTCGGACCTTTCAGATTGCTGCAGTTTAATTTATGTTGGAGGTGTCTCCAAATATTTTTACGGTTCCAGTCCTGTGAGAAAACACAACTACCAAGAGCTGGATTTTAAAAAATAATTAAAAAAAAAAAATAAAGAAATGCACAACCCCCCCAAAAACTTTGTTTATAGACTTGAGCTAAGGCAGGATGATTACACAAGTTACTGACGTCAATCATGTACTTCTGGAGAGCTGCCACCACTCACTGTGTGTGCCAGCCCCAGACCTCATTCAGCCCCGCACACCAGGGTGGTGGGGAGCTGCTGCTGCCATAGAAATTTTCCCCTTCCCCCCTTCCAAACACACTTTGTGACTGGGATCATCGGACACGGGGCGCTAGGTAGGGTTCCTTTGTTCAGAAAGAAGCGTCAGCCTCGGCGGTTTGTTTGCTTGAGGGTTTTCAGGCTTTTCCTTTACCAGCGCTTGTGAGCGTCCAATGACTTCCCTGTGACGTACCCACTGAACTCATTCAGTGTCGCTCAGACCTCCCAGGAGCTGGGCAGCGTGTGCGAGCAGGGCAGCGTCCTCCCCTGGAGTCCTCCTGCAGCGTCCTCCTGCAGCGCTCTGAACTTCAGCTTTCTGGGGGCTGTGGGGGCTGTGATCCGTTGCATCCTCGGTGGAGTCAGGCAGGGAGCAGGGGGGCTTAATTCAACTGATTGCGCAGGGGCAGCTTCCCCGTGTTTGATTTATATAAGTAATGAGTTGAAATGGTTTCGGTGCTAGTGCTGTGTGCATGTGGCAAATTTATCCCATGGGACAGCATCCAAGTACTGACATGAAAAAAGACTTTTCCCAGATGCGTGGATATTTTAAGACCCTCGTGTGTAGGAGAGCACGGGCACAAATAAAAATAATGGAATAGATTGCTGCCTTTTAATTATTAGCAGAACTGACAGCACTGTCTGTTAAGATTTTGTTGGATTTTCTGTAAATAACACAAGGCTGTTATCAATTGCTTGTGATTTATGTGAACGTAAAGATTTTTTGCCTTAAACTTTCCCTGGTAAGTGCCTACATCAGATGAAATTTTTGAGAAGGTTGCAGCCAAAGCAAGTCTTGATGTTTCCAAGAAGGTGGCTCAGGAAAAAATATGCTGGTTTGTTCCTGATGAAAAATAATTATCCACGGGATTCAGCTGTGAAGCCTTATGTCTGAGGCTTTGGAGCAGTAACTTGGACAAACACAGATGGGGCGGGTGCTTGAGTAGGGAAGGAAAGTGCAGAAGGATGGGTTGGATGAGATGGGTTTGAAAAAGGGACAGAGCTCCTTGTGAGGAGCAGAGGGGTGTGCTCCCCAGGGTGCAATCCTTTCCAGCGTGGACTCTGAAGTCATCACACACTGGTGTGGGTAGGAAGGAACCTTTAAAGCTCATCTAGTGCAACCACCCTGCAGGGAGCAGGGACATCTGCAACTAGAGCAGGTGGCTCAGAGCCCTGTCCCAACCTCACCTGCAGTGTTTCTAGGGATGAGGCTTCTACCACCTCTCTAGGCAACCTGGATGAGTGTCTCGCCACCCTCAGCATCAAAAATGTCTTCCTTAGATCTAGTTTAAATCTCCCCCCTTTTAGTTTAGGTCCTTGGTCTGTCTTATTCAGCAGCAAATAGGAGGTTGCTTGAGCATAGCAAAGCACGTGTTTCATCCCATTTGGGAGCTGACTCACCAAGACCCCGGGGAAGCTGTGGATGCTCCATCACTGGATGTGTTCAAAGCCAAGCTGGATGGGGCTTTGAGCAACCTGGTGTAGTGGGAGTTGTCTCTGCCCATGGCAGGGGCATTGGAACTAGATGATCTTTGAGATCCCTTCCAACCCAAACCATTCTATGAGTCTATGCAGCTGTATCTAGTAGACAAATCAGGTGCCAGCCCACCTGAAATTTTACTAAGAAATACAGCTTTTTTTTCCTTATGAGGCATTCCACAGACAAATGATTAGTTATTTGTTTTCCTTGTATTGTGACCTGACGTTGCTGTGAGGTCTTTTTGTTTTGTTTTGTTTTCTTTCCTTTCTGTTCTTCATATTTCAAGACGTAGATAAGAAATCTTGCCAGCTACGTCAAGTCTCTTAAAAAATGCCAGTGACTGGAGATGTGATGCTTTGTTCTGCACTGACGTCGTTACCTGTTGGAGGCAGAGAGGCAGCTCCTTTAATAGTGTTTTATGGCAGCACTGTGTCATAGCCAGAAGTGACCGTGTTTGAAAATAGAGGAATAACCTCATTACCAAGGAAGACAGAGAGCTAACTAAGGGAAGAAGTTATTTATGGTGCATTGTGTAATTGTTGGCTATTACAGATATGTTTGTAAGCATTTTCAATGCTATCTTCACAATATGTTTATTGCCTTAAATTTTCTTAAATTACACAAACATGTTAGTGAACTTGCAAATCCTGAACCTTTTCAGGGAGTTTTAATGAGCCTGGGCTGCACATATTCATATATTACACATATATATTAATAACAAAGTGCTTTTTTTTTCAAAATTGTCCTTTAAGAAGAACAGGGTTGCAACAGATAGAATAAATGGTATATTAAGAGATTCATAGAATGTTGGGGGTTGGAAGGGACCTCTAGAGATCACTGAATCCATCCCCCCTGCCAGAGCAGGATCACCTGGGACATGTCGCTCAGGAACACATCCAGATGGGTTTTGAAAGTCTCTAGAGAAGGAGACTCCACAGCCTCGCTGGGCAGCCTGTGCCAGGGCTCCATCACCCTCACAGTAAAGAAGTGCCTCCTCCTGTTGAGGTGGAACCTTCTATGCTCCAGTTTATACCCATTGTTCTTTGTCCTATTGCTGGGAGCTATAGAGAAGAGGTTCCTTCCTTCTAAGCTGCTGATATTTGAGGTTCTTGGGTTCGAGTTGCTGTTCTTCAAAGAGCAAGTTACTTACTTGTAGTCACTCCTATATCTGCTTAATGATTGTGTTCTGATTTAGCTTCATTAGATTTAAAATCAATATTGCTTTTCATACCAATGACCTAAGCCTTATTAAAGCTCTGCCCTGTCAAGTTTCAAAGTTCAGCAGTTTCTTTATAAGCCTATGAAATGTCCTGAGCTCTTTTAAAGATAGGAGATCGATTCATTTGCCCCTGTGGTGGATTTAAAAACAGATCTCTTTTTTTTTCCCAAAATAAAACTCATATGCATTCTGACATGGCAGATTATGAATTTTATCTCACCAATGAACCTTCAAAAAGTCCGAGCCTGTGTGAGTTATAGTGAAAATTAAGTTATTCCCTTTTTTTTCAGCAGCCACTTGGAACGTTCAGTGGCTCTGTTAGGAAGGTCTGGCTAGAATGATGCTGCTGTTGCAGTTTTCTGCTGTATGGATGCTGTGAGTTGAGCATCTTCAGTCTCCTCCCAGTTAACTTTGTATGATTCACAGATGCACAGATGTTAGGGATTGGAAGGGTCCTAGAAGATCATCTAGTCCAACCCCCCTGCCAGAGCAGGGGCACCTAGACCAAGTCACCCAGGAACAGATCCAGGC
>JANHGL010024323.1:0-43129 GCA_024611195.1 Ceyx melanurus
TGGTGGCTTAAAATGGCGGACGCGGGAGCGCGGTGAGGGGAGCGGGGGAGCGCTCCGGGCCGCCGGCGGGACGGTTCTCCCGGGACAGCCGCTGTGGGAGGTCCGTGTTGTGCCCGCTCCCGCAGCAGCCAGGCCTCCGCGCTGCCAGGGACTCTGTGGGATCATCGTGTGCCCTCCTCGGGCGCTCCTCCCCCGCGGCCGGTAGCGGTGCCCGGGAGAGCCGCGAAGCGATGGCCGCACGGTGCGGAGCAGAGCCGCTGCGGCAGCTGTCTGACTCCCCGCTGCTGCGCAGCTGAGCTCGGGAGCTGCATCGGTGCCTGCGAGAGCTGGGAATCGTCTGAAACCTTCTACACGCAGCGTGTGCGGTGAAGGTGGAACGAGGGAGGAGCAGCACAGCCCTGGCTAAGGGAGACAGGCAGGTTCCCGGAGATTTGTCGGGGAGAGTCTGAAAGCTGCTCCTCCGCACCAAAAGTCCCTCCTAGGGAGCTGAATAAAATGCTCCAGCTTGTACCTAGTAGATAATGCCCAGTTCTTGTCTTACACAGCAGTAAATGTTTCTAGCCACCTGTATCATGATGTTAAGGAACAGAAATGAAGAGGTGGCTCTCTACTGATTTGATTAAGGCAGTAAGAATATTGGTAGGAGAAAGCAAATTCAGCATTAGAATTTAAATCTTTATTCTTACAGCAATTGTGTTTGATACATTTTGCACGGAATAAACATAAAATAAGCAATTATATAAATACAAACCAAGAAGCAACAGTTTGTTCCCTCCTACCAAAAACGTAAGCAATGAAATAAACTAGTACTGCACATTTGTGTGTAGCTTTGTGCTATATTGTTTTCCTAGAGAATTTTGCTGAGGTTTTTTCTGATTCATCTGCTGAAACCCTTTCCCTAAGCAAAAATTTGAAGTTTCCAATTATTTCTCTAAAATGACAGAGGGAGTTTCACTCACTTTGGCACAAGCTGTTGCAGAAAGAATTGGTCCAGCATGCTGGCCCAGTTTGGTGGATGCTTATGCTGGCATGAGGGGAGGAAGGATGGAGTGGGACACTGAGAGGTTCTTAAAAATCTGTTCCTAGAAACTTTTAGCATAATCTCTTCTCTTCCTCTGTGGTCAACAGTGCAGCTGCTCCAGTCCTGCCTCAGAGGCCCAGCAGAGGAGACAGAAGACAGGAACAGTGACAAGAAGTTGTGGGATCCTCATTCAGTTTTGGTGATGTTTTAACAGAAATCTTTGAAACCTAAAGATCAGTTGATCTTACATTTGTTATTTAGAAATAGTGTGACGTAAAATGTTAAGGGCTTATGATAACTAGAAACAAATGTTGCTCCTTGAGACAAAGCAGTGAAAGGTTCTGAAGAGTCTTTGCTCCCTTGGTGAGCCTGCCTTGGCAGGAGGTTGAAGTAGGAGATGTACAGATGGTGTTTGAATTCAGCTAGTTAACAGTTTTCTTAGACTATTTTCTAAGACTTTTTTTTATTGCCTTGCTGAGCATTATTTAGTGGATAGAGATAATCATTAAAAACTGGTATAGTTTTATTTTAAGGATTAGGAGATTCCCACCCTTTCAGGTAGAAAAAGTGTCCTTCCACAAAACTGCATTTCCCAGAGAGCCCAGGGGCTGCCTAGGCTGGGTCAGCTGATCCACTCTCAACTGTTCCTTATTTCCTGCCCAGCCTGCATGGAAGTGACTCGTGTGTGCCAATGTCTCATCTTCCCCCGTCAGGTGACTGGGAGGCTATGGACCGGAATCCTGATTTAGAGCAATGCCAAGAAACGGAGCTCATTAACTAGCTCTGTAATTGGAAAATGGCTTCGTTTGAAGGAAAATGATGTCATGAAGCAGTAACATCTGCAGCCTGCTCTGCTAACTTGATAGGAAAAGGTAGAGAGAACCTTGGTCTTTACTTCTTGTACCACACCTCTGTTTGCACATTTATTTTTTGGAGTTTCTGATTTTGCTGTACATTATTTAAGAAACTTACTAGATTTCTTTATTAGTTGATAATTACCTTCTAGAAGCTAATGAGGAACCCTAAAGAATCATCATTTTTGAAGCTTTATTTTTGTTTTAATCTTTTTGCTTCTTTCTTTCTTTTTAACAGAGGCTGAGAGGAAACTTTTAAAAGAAAACAGAGTTTTTCCAGAGTGGAACTGAGGACTTGCCAAGGAGCCACAAAATGTCTCCCGAATCAAAAAAACTTTTCAACATAATTATTTTGGGAGTTTCGTTCATGTTCATATTCACTGCTTTCCAGACCTGTGGAAATATTGCTGTAAGTGTGAATTTCAAAGCATGCCCCATTTCTATCAGAGTTACTAACTCTTTCTTTTCTGTGCTCTACTCTTAAGAGTTGCTTTATTTTGGACACCTTGGCATTTGGCCTCTTTGGGTTCAGTGTTAACTAGATTAAGTTGGTTAACTGGATAATTAAGCAGTTTATTTAAGATAGCACAGCTACCCATGTAAACTGTGCCAGATTGCTTAGAAAGTAGAACATTAATCTTATCAGATGATCAAACTTTAATATACTGTTGGGACACTTTAAATGTTTAAAAACTGAATTATATTGGACCATCCTTATTTCTGATTATTCTATATGGTCCCTTTCAAAACAGTTGCCTAAGTTGTTAATAATGATGCCTTTATTTCTGATTAGAGGTTTTTTTCCCATTTAACATGTTTTCCTGCTCTAATAAACTAGACATTGAGGTGGAGCATGAGGGTAACACCTGACAAGTAGTCAGACTTCCACAGTTGCTAAAATTGCCAAGTCACTTTTCCAACTGTAGAAGTCATTTACTACTTTATCATCTATCTTTTTGCATGCTGAGGCAAAACTGAGCATAACACACTTCAACTGAACTATTAAAAGCAGATTGCATTCTTGCTACTTCAGTTCTTAGAATCCTGCTGACACACTCAGCCCAGATCTCTAACTTCCTGAGCTGTTGACATTGCTTCCAGTATTAGGTGCAAGCCTGAAGGACAGTTAGATTTCAACATACCACTTGAGACTACAGATCCTGCAGCTTCTCTTTCCTTGCATGCAAACAGAATCCTTTCAGGGTTCAGACATGTCAATGTCCTTCAGTGCATTTCAGGAATAACTACTTAAAGTTTTTGTAGAAGTCATGCTGCAGCATGATACTGGAGGTGAGTGCAGCCCAGAAATCTCACAGATCATCAGTTCACAGCACTTCCCTGGATTGGACCAAGTGATCCTGCAGTCAGGTCACTTATTGTCATTAAAATTCTTACAAGTGACTTGCAATCAGATCTGCTAGCCACTAATTCCACAGTCTCTCAATCACTAAAGTTGATTCAAGGGAAAAAGGAACAGGGAAATAAGGGGAAGCCAGAGAGAATGGAAACTCTTCATCAGGAGCTCATAGTTGGGTCAGTTTAAGACCTTTTTGAAACTTTTTTTTTTTCTTCCTTGCTTTTTAAATTAAGATTGTCATATGTATCTGCCTAAAATTGGTGTTCAGTGAAACACAAGTTTTGTGAAATATTTTAAGGTTCCTGATGAAATTGTGGTACAGTGCTGAATTACTGCTTTCAGTGTAGATGTTTCCCTGCCAAGTATGTCCTTCACATTCATTGTGGAGGTGTTGTGAGTTGTAATTAACACTGTAAATTAAGTATGTTGTGGAGTCTACTAGTTCTTAATTCTAATGTTCAAACTGAACAAGCAAGTGTTCTCAAACTGCAAGATGCATTCTAACATGTTACAATATGTGGTTTTCTCTGCACAGCAAACTGTGATCACAAATTTAAACAACACGGATTTTCATGGCAGTGGCTACACAAGGTAATTGATTCAGGTCTTCCTGTTACTTTGCTCCTTGCAGGGGGAAGCTGGTTATAATCCCATCTAGTAGAGAGACTCTCAAGAGATTGTACTGTTCTGCTGACTTCACAATTTAATAACACACTTCAGGATTCTCACATCCGTTCTAGTTCTACTCTGAATTATTTTTAACTGGACTACATACCTGTTTTTTAGGTTTTCTTTGTAGGGAGAATGACCACCATATGGTCATCCCTTTCTCAGCATTTTATCTTAGGAGGTGAAGAATGTGGAAGTTTAAAAAGAAATAAAACTGCTGACTGAGGCCTTGGTTGTTTGCCTTTATACACAGGTTGTTTGCCTTTGTAGGACAGGTGGTGTGGATCTCCTTCCAGGAAATACTGCAACACAGATGTGAAAGGAGCAGTGGGAGGGGAGAGAAGCAGAACTCCCAGGAGCCATTTGTTTATTTATTGCTCTGGCACAGCCAGCCCAGCTGATAGGGACCTTGTGTATGCCAAATTAATCTGTCACACAGGACAACATGGGGGCTGTTTGAAGGGTTTACTGTCTTAATTTAAACTAAAAATACAACTGGCACAAAATATATCTATGAAACTTCTGTGGAATTTGGCAGAAAATGAAAACCTTCCTGATAGATGAACTGAGGCTCTGGCTGTTGTTCAGGGACAGTTTGCCAACTGCAGGTTGCCACTACATGTTGGCAACTGCATTTCAAGATGTGCTGCTCTGTGATAGTGTGGGACTCTGTTCAGCCCCCCAGGAAACACTGTGCACTCCTGTGTTCCTAGAGAGAGAGCTGGGGGTGAAGGTAACAGAAGGAAAGAAGGAAATGTTTGGTCATAAAAGTTATGCTGTTATATATAAATTAAGTTATATATGTGCTTAATGTGATATTTTGGAAGTGGCTGAACATTCTGAAATCAGTTGCTCTTATACCCTGTATTTTATTTGAAGTGCTTAATAATATTTGTTGTTTATTTCCTTAGCATGTCTATTATTTATGGAGTATTCTCTGCATCAAATCTTATATCACCTTCAGTGGTTGCAGTAGTGGGACCTCAACTTTCCATGGTTGTTAGTGGTGTATTTTATAGGTAAGTAATTTAGAATTTTTTGTCTGCTTCCTTTGAAATCTTTATTTCATTTTTGTCATACCTAAGGCTATGATGCCATCCATGAAATAGTACAGGCTGAGGCACTCATCTTGCAGAGGTACTGTCAGTAGCAGTAGAGGTGTAACTTCAGAGTACTTCAGCCTACTCAGAGTGCATTTTTTTTCCCTGGCATCTCCAGACTCGCTGATTTAAAATTTGTGGTTTCAGATTAATGACTATATATTAAAAAAAACAAACCAAAAACCAAACTGAGATCTCTGATTGTTAAAGAGAATTGTCCACTTTAAGTCTATGTTCAATAAACTGATCTGTTCTATTCCAGCCTATACATTGCTGTTTTTATCCAGCCTGCTACATGGTCTTTCTACACTGCTTCTGTTTTTATTGGCATTGCAGCTGCTGGTCAGTATTGTTCTTACTCTGTTTGCTACTTTTTCCTATATTGAGTATGCCTATAAAATATTTTTATTTTCTGAACAATGTATTCTGTATATTTCAGTGCTCTGGACAGCACAGGGAAACTGCTTGACTGTAAATTCTGATGAAAACACCATTGGCAGGAACAGTGGAGTGTTTTGGGCACTGTTACAGTTCAGGTAAGCTTTATTTGTTTTTTTTTTCGTTGTGTATACATTCTATTTTTTTGAGTGGGAGACTCATCAGGAAATGCTCCATGGGTTCTCTGCAGTCAGAGGAGTTGGAGGGAGAGCTGGAAGCACCATTTCTACTGCTATTGTGCATTACAGAACTAATGAAATCTTCTATCACAAGCCTGGCTCTCCACAGGAGGTAGATTTCTGTTAGGGGAGCATTTGACATGTTTAACAAATGTCATTGATTGTGGAGGGCTCTGCTAATTTGTGATCCTGAGGGCACTTAAGGCCTAATGGGACTGAACAGCTTCACCTGGCACCTCCACCACACCCTTTCCATCTGCCTGTGGGCTCAGGATCTCCATTTAAGATCAGGCCTGGGCTTCTAGTTCTTTGGGAGCTGCTTTGGAAGAGTGCTGGTCTTCAGCTTCAGCCCCAGTTTTGCCTGGCTGTGGATCCTGGTGGCCTAGACTCTAGCCTTAGTCTGACTTCTCATCTTGGCTTTGTTCTGCATGGTCACTGTGGGCCTGTGTGGCAGCCACTGACTTCACCTCAGGCTTTAGCATCAGCTGGTATGATGCTCTGGACTCTGGTTCTGCTCTGCCTGCCTTGCTTACGTGTTGCAAGGCTGTTCTAGGCTTTAGCACCTTCCCTGCTGGATCTGTTCCCCTCTGGGACTCTTAGCCCCTTTCCCTGAGGGGAGGAGCAGCTGGTCCTTGTTCCATGACAAGTTGAAGATATTAATGTTGGACCTGGCAGCCAGAAGTCAGAGAAGAGATCTTATTGATAATTCTTTGATATTAAGCTGCCTCAACAAAAAAAAAAATAAATAAAAAAATCTCTAAAAGGCTTTGTGTCAAGAAAGGAGTTGAGAAGAAGGCAGTGGATGCTGCATTGCTGCTGGTGAAGGTTTTGTGCAGTTCTCATTTGTGCCTCTCAGGAGAGTTTGGTACAATTAGGGAACAGGGAAAGAACAAAAATATGCAAGAAGATAGAGCTGCTGACTTGAAGAGAGATAAAAAGGCTGGGACTCTCTCTCTCTGGAGAGGAAACATCTGAGGAGGATTACTCTGAGTTCCTAAAACACCAAGGCAGCAGGTGAGCTGACTGTAGAACTGTTACCACGTGCTGCTGTGCTGGAGCTTGGGGGCTTTGGCAAAACAAGGATTTGTTTGAAACAGAATCAAGTGCTTCTTTGTATGCTGGGTGATGAAACTTCTGAAGCTTCCTGCCCCAGGAGAGTGTAGTGTTGGATGGGATCAGCAAGATCAAAAAGGAATCCAATTCAGTGGCAACAGGTCCACAGATGGTTGCTGAAGTGAGATGTCTTTTACATCCCTAGTACAGCTGGTTTGGATACTGGGAGGTCTGGAGGGTGATGGATTGCAGAAGGTGCTTAGGCTGGTGAGCCTGCAGTAGGTGGCATTGCTTATGCTGCTCTGGGAGCAATGCTGCATGAGGAGAGCTTTGGTCTGAGCCAGGGACATGCTTCTTGTGTTCCTCAGGTTTTGGATTCAGGAATGAACATAGCAGCATCTTAGCAGAGTAGCAGCTTCCACAAACCCATCTAATAATGTGTTTTACTGTAAAATGTGTGGCTTTATATGAGAAAAGCTTTAAAGCTGTTTTGAATTCAGAATTACCAAATCTCAGGACACTGTAAGTAGGAACACAGGATTTCCCTTGAGCTGTTAACAGCCACTTTAGTGTTGCTGGAGCAATTCTTCAGGCAAGACACGTGACTCTTCCAAGGAAGTATTGCAAAATCATCTCCCTAAATGCCAGCTTTTTAACTTGCAACCTTCCAAAATTAGAGAAAGAGGCAAATAAAATGTAGAATTCCTTATTTTTGCTACCATCTTGTGTTCTGATTGTCGAAAATGAACAGCCAAGATTTGGGAAAGAGTCCTCTACTGTGTCTGGTGTTTTATATTAAGGAAATAGTTTGCATGGACAGTGGCTAGTGTCTGTTTCTTTCACAAGTATCTTTATTTTGTTCCCAGCTACACAGTACTAATTTTTTCCAGAGATCAGTGTTACTGTGATACTACAACCTTAATCTTATGGCAAAAAGTGGTGCTCACCTGGGTTCTCCTTTTTGTTTACAGCTTGTTTTTTGGAAACCTCTACATTTACTTCGCTTGGCAAGGGAAAACTCACATATCAGGTGGGTACTGCTTGTTTCTATTGGAAGCCATCTTCTAAAGTATGGTAGTGTCAATAAACAGATGAAATAACTGGAAAGTGGTGAGAAACACAACAGCAGGCATTTCCTAAAGAGACTATTTCTGGAGTGTTTTTTAATTGGTGTTCCATGGTACTCCCAGCCCTTGTATCACGGGTGTTGTTTTCCTGTGTGCAGTGCACTTTGAGGAGTTGCTTTTAACATTTTGCCTATTCAATTATTCAAAATGCTAGCTTAGAAGAGATTTGGGATTATTTTGCTGTGCAGACAATTCTATGCCAATATAGTCCTATTTGGGACAGAAAGGTATTCTGGGATGGCTGTGTGTTTAACTGACACACTGTACCCTTCCTGGGGAAGTTCCTGGTGTAGACAAGCCTTCTAAATCAGGTAGGACACTGATTGATCTCTGGAATAATGGAAAAGAAGACAACCCTAGTTCACTTCATGGCTGCGCTAATCATTATGATTATGATCATAATCATCATAATGATTATAATCATTATTATCATTACTCTGGTTCAGAGTAGAGCAGCAAGACAGCGCTTGAGATGTGCAGCTGGCCTGGGAGTGGGCAGCTGCTGCTTAAACTGGCAGTGTTGTCAGAAGAGTGTGTGGAGGGCTCAGTCTCCCTTTCTTGGTGTGCCTTACAGTGACTAACTTCCTGATGGGACTGTAATCAACACTGTAGGTAGGTTTTTTTGTTGGTTTGGTTTTGGGTTTTTTTTTGGTGTTTTTTGTTTTGTTTTCATTTGACATGCTAGACTGGTAAAGAGCAGGAATTAGAGAAGAGTGTATTTGATTAATATTCTTAAGAAGTTGGATAGTGGTTGAGATTCAGTGGTTTTAAAGCAAAGATTTCTGGCAACTGTTTAAGTAAGGAAAGATAGGTGGGGATAGAAACTAAGAGAATGTCAATGGTGAAAATGGAGCAAACTCTAAGATTTCAATTATAAAACCTGAGCATTGCTGGAAAAACCTTTTGTGAAGATATAGGGTTGATTGATCTATCCTCTAATGATTGTGAGAGTTTTCCTTACTGGAGTCTTAAAGTCAAATATTTACTAAAGTGGTCAGTTCTTTTAATGTTTAAAAGATGAGGGTACTTCTGCTGTAGTCAACCAGGAATAAGATGTTGATTTTTTTTATTTTTTTTTTTTTATGAGAATTATTAGGCTTTAGAAATACTGCCCTGTTGAGATGAGTGGTCTGTGCCTCTGTCAGATCCATCTTCTCGGGTTCTCCACAGACATGGGCTTGGTAGCTCAGCACATGTTAATTTTTATAGGTCAGCTCCCACATTCCTTCACCTTTAGCACAAAGGTTTACATGTTCTTGAAAGTATTAGAGATGCTCTCAACCTGGTGGGCTTGAAATTCTCTGCATTCTAAATTTCCTTGCTCTTGCTAACCACAGACTAGGGCAATTAACTATGGGGGAGTTCTGCTGTTACATTTCCCCCACCTTTAAATGTCTTGAGACTCCTCTTTATTTAAAAATGTTGGTGTCAGAAGATTTGACAGTGTTTAAAAATCAATTCCTCCTTCCTTTTCCTACCTACACGAAAATTTTACAGGCATTTCAAGGTGAAGTATCTTCTTGATCTGTAATCATGCACAGGTTATTTTTAATTAATGAAGAGCAATTTTATGTTTGCCTTTAAGCTAAAGGTGAAATAAATACAAGAGTAGGCAGAATTACACCCTGGTTCAATCATCACTATTACAAGGGGTTTTTTTCCTTTTTTTTTCTGCTTAGTATTTGCAAATGGGAAAGACTCCTGGATTACAGACATGCCTGTGCCAGATGAGTTGATTAGTGCAGCAGTGCTGGTGCAAGGGCAGTGATTCCCTTTCTCCAGCTGTGTGCTGAATCCAGGTTTCTGTGGGCTTAAGGCTTTTGGAGTTGACAATCCTGCCAGTTCATCATACTATGGTGCTGATATTTCTGATGCTGGTAAAGAGCTTCTTTTTTAAAATGAGAGGGGGTTTGGGGTACTTTGCTGTGTCCACTCTGAATTATACAAGTCTTGAAAGATGTATTTCTGCTAATTATTCACACACTTCATTTGTTAATTGGCTTCTCCTTGGTCATTGCCTTTTGATGGCAGAAAATGCGAGTGATGCTTGTTAATGTGCCAGTATTTTATTGGCATCATAAAACTGAGGAGTTTGCCAGCAGCTGGGCACCTTTTGCTTCAGGTAGAAGGTAAGTTAGAAGTTCTGTGTGTCTTTTAAACAGTGTTGTGTAGTATGTCTGTAGCTATTTGAGGATAGTTGAACTGGTTTGATTTGCTTTTGCACCCCTAGTTATGACTCTCTTTTTTGTTTTTCCACAGAGAGCGATCGCAGAACTGTCTTCATTGCTCTGACTGTTATCAGTCTTGTGGGCACAGTTCTGTTCTTCCTGATTAGAAAGCAAGAGGACACAAAAACTCCTGGGGAAGAAGATTCTGTTAATGAAACCCAGGGGGACAGCTCGTAAGTGCTTATGGCAATAACATGTTGTCATACAAACTCATTGTGTTCCTGCTCCTCAGTGGCACATCATGCATTCACTTTCCCCTCTTCACTGGAACTGTGAATGTTATGAGCAACCTGTGGAATTTACAATCTAATTAAAAATTGTCTGTACTTTAACAAGTGAGGATGAATGTTCTTTGTATGATGTATTTTTTAGGGTGGAGTGCAGTACTGCACATTAAGTTTTTCTATTAATAAATGCCTTTGGAAAGGTATGTATTACCTCTTGTAGATACATGTATCTGTCTTTCATAGACTGGTCCTCATCAGCCCAGTGTAAAGGCTGGAATAAGCAGAATTTACTCCCTTTTTATATGTTCTTTGATGTGCTGAAACAGTGTTTGCATATCTTCTCTAATACATATATGCCACCTTAATAAATACATTAGAAGTGCAGGTACATAGATGGATAGATTCAGTACATTTTTGCCTGAGGCATCAGTTCACATATTTTTGCTTCTTTTAAAGAACAGTGAAAATCTTAGAAAAACATCAGTATGTCAGTGAAAAAGTGTTCAAAGCTAAAATGCTTCCAGGAAAGATTCTGTTAAGCAGTTTAATTTTTGAATGGTGTTCACTAGTGTAGAAAGCAAATAGCAATTGCTGGTGATTAGTAGTTTAGATTCTCAGAAACTTTTAATAATATATTAGCATATTTCAGTGTATAGTGCTGGAATAGAAAATATACAGAAAATAGGAGAAAACAAATCTGCTAGTGATAGTGTGGTTTTTCTTTTTCCCTTCTGACTAAATTATTTGTTTACCTAGGTCTGCACAAACCAAACTGAGGAGAGCAGTGGCTGCTTTCAGTAAGTACAGGTTCATACAAAAGTTGCTTAAAAAAAATACTAACACATCTTTTCTAGTTCTCCATAATGCTGCTGGTGAAAACGTGCAAATCACGTAGAACAAAAATTTGTAAACAAATTAAGTTTTAAGAATGTTTTTCAGTTATTCCACTTTGAATATAGAATTTCAGGGTTTGCCTGCTTGGAAGAATGACTTCCTGATTGCAGTGGTTTTCAGACCCAGTTCACACAGGGACACAGGGCTGGTGACTTTTGAGCCTGATAGGAATTTGGTTGTCTTCACGGAATCACAGAATGTTAGGGATTGGAAGGGACCTAGGAGATCATCTAGTCCAACCCCACTACCAGAGCAGGATAACCTAGACAAAGACTAGTATTCATAAGTGGTTGTGATTTTTTTTTTGATTTTTTTTTTGATTTTTTTTTATTTTTTTTGCCTAGCCAAAATGGAATTTGAGACTGGAAAAGCTAGGGAACTAATAAAGTAATATGTGGGCAAATTACTGTTGATGTGTGATTGGTGTGAGCTGCCTAGCTGCACTTCAGCAGTGCTCCTTTCAGGTAATGATGCCTACAAACAAAGCCTGACTTCAAGCAGGGACAGTGAAGTAGCCTTCACTTCTATTTCATACCAGTATAGTGCAGGAGAGAGTTAGAAGGGTACTTCCCTGGTGTAGTTTCAGATGTAAGCTACTTCACAATAGCTTCCCTGTATCAATGAGCTCACTGCTTGAGATGGCTAATGCTTGAAAGTTTTAGTATTAAAATAAAAAAACCCAAAACCCCAAAGCACTAACATAATGAGGTAAAGAAGTTACATGTTGTTTTATTTTGTTACCAGATAAAAACTGTTTTGACCTGGAGCATCTGCATTTTCCATCAATGTTTGCTGTGGTTTGTTACTGTTAAGTTTGTTTTGAGAAAGTGATGATCTTCACTGAAAAATTATTTATCCTTTTAGGAGACAAACATTCTGAACTGAGAACACAAAAATACAGTGAGAAGAAAATTGTCTGCTAATTAAAGACTTTGTATCCCCTCTCTATATTTCTCCCCTTGCATTTCTTGCAAAAAAAATAAAATATCTGATAACAGCATTTCTTTAAAAGAGCAAAGAAGAAGAGTTGAAGAACTTTAACCTCTTTTTGCAAAGAACATGAAGTGTAGATTGTTTTAATAGTGTTCTCAGTTATATTAACATCCATTATTTTGTTTTTCAGAGAAATCTATAAAGCTGAGCTTCACCAAAGAGATTCTGCTTCTCAGTGTTACAACAGCCTACACAGGTATGAAGCAAGTGGAACCTGTAACTGTGGAGCAGTGTCAGGGCATTGTGTGGATTTCTCACCCCAGAGCAGGGCTGCAATTCTGAATCCCTGCAAATGTGACTTGAATGTTTCAATTAACTTTGAACAAATTACTGACAGCTTTGAGTATTAGAAAAAAAGTGTTTCTGTATGGGAGGAGGGGTGAGGTTAAATCTGTAAATACTGACAGGTGGAGTAGAACTTGGCTCAATACAGTTCTAATTGAGGGTTAGGCAAAATTTACCTAGCTGGTTATTAAGTGGTTTGACATTACACCGTCAGTAGGTTGTAGACTGGTTAATGCAATTGCATTTGAATTATTTTTGTACACCACACTTTCAACATCCCTTCTGTTGTGGTGTGGGAGGTTGCTAACAGACTTTGTTTTAGTCTTGGATCTACTGGGGAAAAGTTTAGCCATTTTACACTGCTTTTGTTGATCATATTTACATTGTCAAGAGCTCTGTTTAGCAACTCTAAACCTCTTTTGTCATTGGTAGATCAAAGTGTGAGATGTAAAAAAAACCAACATTTTTTTTCCTTGTACTGAAGTGATTCTTCCACTAAAATGCTATAAAATGTTATAAATATTACTGAGATCCTTTAATGGATTTTGAGCAGGTTTCTTGCTCCTTATTTAGCTTCAGACATAGTTCTGTTCATGATCAATTACATTTTATGAAGAACAGATGGATTTTCAGAACCTCAGCTCTGAGTCACTGTTATGAAAAACTGTTGTTAGCTCTTGTAGGTAAAAAGACTTGGATGCAAACAAACAAACTATAAACGGTATTGTAACATCTGCTGCACTTTACAGACAGCTTCTGGCAGAAAAACAGCAATAGTAGCTATGAAATCTGCTTGTACCAGCCACTGTTGTAAGTTACAAATGACTTCACTGCATCCCCAGTGTTGTGCTGACCCAAGTTAACTAACTTGAATTCCTCTTGGATGTTTATTGTAATGGGAACGTGAAGCAAGATAAGAAGGGAAGGGAGTCAGGTTTGCCTGATGAATATGAAATGTGGTCTTACAGGTAGCAGAAAAAAATCAGTCCAGCTTGGAAAAAAAAAAAGCTGCTGCCATCTAGTGGCTTTTGGTCAATATTGCCACTTCACACAGGAGAACGCAAAATCCCATGAGGAAAGAAAGCTTTGCTTTCCAAAGCTGATGGTCAGGTTAAAAGTGCTCAAAGTTCTGCCCGTGTTGGAGGCTGTGCAGTTCACATACCCTGTGATGGGTAGACCAGGATGAGGTATGCCAGAGTTTTGCAGCAGCAAAAGGCCAAGGAAGTACATTAGAATCTCTTTGATTTTTATTTTTTTTTTTTAACTCTAGTTTGTTTAGGTGTAACACTTCTGCATTGTTTTAAACAGACTTTCTATTAAGGGACTGGTATTTTTTACACTGACAGTTGCTGATAGTCCTGCTAATTGGACTTGGCTGTGTTGCCAGTAAAGGCAGTGGGAAGAAAGAAGAGTTTTAAACAAATAGCAGTTCTTCCTGAGTTCACTGTGTATAGAATAGCAGCAGTCTATTTTGGGGATATTAGTTCTTTTGTTGTTTGGAAGTGCTGGGAATCTTAAGAATGCTGTAACTTGGGGTAAAAAAACCAAAACAACACTTTACACATGAAATTCCAAGGCTCTTGAAAAGCAGAAATATAAACTATGTGCAGAGATTATGTCAACAGCAGCATGTGACTCTATTTAGTGACAGTAGGTTTTTGAATAGCTTCTGTAAACTGGCACAGTAGACTATCATAATTACATAGCTTAAAATACCCTAATTGCTTCTTATTACTCATACCTCATCTAAATGTATGTATTTGAAAGGTACTGTAAGGAAAAACAGCCTTTAGACATAAAGAACTTGTTAGTAACTTTCATAATAATCTATGAATTTTGTTTGGTTTCTTTCAAAGGTTTGGAATTAACATTCTTTTCTGGAGTATATGGAACATGTATTGGTGCTGTGAATAGGTTTGGCAGTGAAGAGAAAAGCCTTATTGGTCTCTCTGGCATTTTTATTGGTGTTGGAGAAATTCTAGGTGAGTCTAAATTTACTACCTTATAGACAAAAAAGGATTAAGATGATGTAGTTACTCAAAATGAGATTTTTTTTTCTTGTATTTAACTGTATAGAGTCTTACAAGCTTCCAGCAATTATTATATGATCAAAAAAATGAAACATTGGAAATAAAATTGTCAGTGTGGTTCCTTACTTCACTGTGAATTCTAAATTACAGCCTGTAAAGTGAATGTGGACTAAGGATGTGAAATGTTGGTGATTCTGAACCCTGAGATTTTGGGTTCTTTTTAGGTTAATGCAAAGAAATATGTAAGACATGGAATAAGAGAGACATTAGACTACAGTGTTCTTAGGGAACCTTCAGCCAACAGAATATACTCTTTTTTAGTATTTTGTTTACATTTTTATTCTTGAGAGATGTCATTACTTTTAAATTTAAGTATTACACTAAATATTTATTCCTTTTAAAGTGTTAGCTTGTGTTAAATGAGGTCTGATCTTTTAATAAGATGGAATACAGGTAATGTTCATTAAGTGGATTTTGATTTTTTTTTTTTTTAAACTCATGTGTTCAAACCACTGTCTTTGTTCAATACAACTTGGATCCACAGATAGGTTCATAATTGTGCAATTCAAAGAGCTATCCATTTTCACCAAGTTCTGCTGCAATGTGGGAGCAAATGGTGGCTGCTGGGAAAATTCTTCCCAAAGGTTAAAGTGTCCATCAGCAGTTATCTGATAATCACCATGTCTGTCAATATCTCCAGTATGGGGAAGTTTATAATCTTATATTTTTAGCTTTTTTCAAATTATTATTTTAAAGTTTGGTTTTGTTGTTTACATCTGATGTAATTATCCAATCTTTTCCCCTTGTGCAGGTGGAGGAATCTTTGGTTTACTGAGCAAGAACAGTCGTTTTGGCAGAAACCCTGTTGTGATGCTGGGGATCATTGTCCATTTCATAGCCTTTTATTTAATTTTTTTCAACATGCCAAATGATGCCCCTATTGCTCCTATGGAAGGAACAAATGATGTTGCTTATATGATTCCAAGGTATGTGAACCTTTTCTTTTGACTTGAATAACTCAAGTTGTATATAAAGATCACACACGTATATACATCATATATACGTCACCACATGTTGCAGCTTTTAATCATTGCCTTGTGAGGTCTGTGGCTCCAGGCACAACAATGAGTTATTCCTGTGGTTCTAATTCAGGGTGGGATTCACTGCAGGTCTCAGTAACCAAAGTCTTGGCGTTCAAGACATTAAAATATTTTTGCCAAGTGTTCCCAGTTCATTTCCAGTGAAAAGGAAAGTCTGATAGCTTTCTTCTATTCTCACTTTTCAAGTAAGTTGGCCAAGAATAGTTTATAAGTTGTTTGAACAAATGGGTTTTAAACTTTCTTCACTTTCTCCTTCAGCAAAGAGGTGGCCATATTCTGCAGCTTTCTCTTGGGCCTGGGGGACAGCTGCTTTAACACCCAGCTACTCAGTATTTTGGGATTCCTGTATTCAGAAGACAGTGCTCCTGCCTTTGCCATCTTCAAGTTTGTTCAGGTATTGCATGACATGGCCTTTTGAAATATGACTGTTTGAATGTTACTGTTATGCTGGGCTAGGTTTTTTAATGAGCATGGAAAAAATGTATTGCTTCTGCAAAGGATTTCAGACTGATATTTTTTTTTTACCTTTGAAAGGAGAGAAAGTTCATGGGTAGGAGTAGCTTGATTGCATAGTCTGGTGTGATTAGATAATTGAACTGCTATTATTTAAAAGCTTTGAGGGAATTTAGGGGCATTGGGAATTGTAGTTTAAAGACAAAAGGTTTGTCTAATTAACCAAATTTGGATTTTATTTAATGATCATTTACTGAATTTGCTTACTCAAAGAAGTCTTTGACAGAGGTGTGAATTAAAAGGAAACAAGGTTTGAAGAGTTTGTCCATGTTGTACCATATCATTGGGAGTTACCAGGTGGGTACACAAAGGAATTAACTGATGTTTATCTGTCCTTAAGCTGTCAGAATGCCAAAATAAATACACCTCTGCTAGCTGGAGACTCAAAGTGTCTTCATGTAATACAGATGCAGCTGCTGTATTTTGGATAGATCACTTACAGGCATTAATCTTGCTTGGTACTGAATTTCCAGGTCAAGATCCATGTTGATCAGAGGTATTGAGAGAAAAACAGTGGTGCAACTGTTCATGCATGGCCACACCAATAGCAAACTAGTGCTGGGAGCAGGGCTCAGGGTGTCTCTAGTTTAAAAGATGAGCTGCTTGCTTCAAAAAGATTATTTCTTCCCTTGAGCAGAGCTCCGTTTTTATATCATTCTCAGTGATATGTAAGAATTTGAGAGAAATGCTGAATATAAAGATTCTTTATATGAGCTCTAATGAAAATTTTGCCTTTAAAGAGGCTAGATTGCAAGTAAGCAACACTGCTTGTCAAAGCCTCTGGCTGTTTTGATACAGAATAGTTTGTGATGCTGTAAAACTGGAAATAGCTTCCTGTATTTTTTCTTAAAGCCTTGGCAGTGTCATTTCTAGACAAACTGTTTTCAAATGCCAGAGACCTGCACTTGTGATGCTACAAACTATTTGAATTCTGGGTTTGCTTTCTGCAGTGAACACTATTTAAATAACAAGTAAAAACTACATCTGTTGTCTATCATATTAAGACATATGTTTAGGTTTTAAGATCTCCAGAAACATAGTGCTGAGAGTTGCATATTAAGCTGTGTGTATGTCAATTTGATAATCTTGTACAATAACACTAGCCTGGAAATCTCCACTGATAATCTCTTTTTATGTTGTGTTTTTTTTCCCTTCTCAGTCCATCTGTGCTGCAGTTGCTTTTTTCTACAGTAACTACTTCCTTCTGCAGTGGCAGCTCCTGATCATGGTAGTTGTGGGTTTCTTTGGAACAATTACCTTCTTTGCTGTGGAGTGGGAAGCAGCAGCAGCTCTGGCTGCCCGCAGCTCAGACTACAGCAGCATTTGATGGTGACAACTGAAGAAAAACCCTCACTGTGAAGTGGCACAAGAAGGTGAACATATCAAGGTGCTGCAGAGGTTGAGATGGAGGAAGCTGCTACTATATCACCATGGGTCTAACTGGATGGGGAACATGGGAGGAAAAAAAATGCCAAATTTGAAAGGCCTTTTTCTTGGTTTAATCAACTGAAGGTGGTGTGCATGTTGTTAAAAATCCACTGTTAAAAAGGGAAGGCAATGGAGAGATCTATGTATTGAACTGTCCTGTTCTGAGATGTACCTTTCAGAATGTAATTGCCTAATTTCATTCCACCAGGCACTATAGAATTAGTTTGGTTGGGTGGGTTTTTTTTCCCCTTAAATTATTTTTCCTATATTCTAGTTCTGCAAACACTTGAATTCTGGTATTGAGTGATAGTTTTATAAGGTACATAATATTGCAGAGTGTATCTGCACAGCTGAGAAATCAATTTATGACGTTGTCTTTTTCAGCAGTTGGATATGTAGAAGCATTTCTGTGGGAAATGTTGCCTTACTCTCTGTCACCCAGTTCCTGTTTCATGTGTTTACATTTTCTCAGGTGCATGGGGTTTAAGTGAATCAGGTTGTAGTGTCACACTAAAGAAGATAGAAGAATTTGAAGCTACCTTTAGTTATCTTAAGGATGTGATCCTGAGATGTGTAAAATATTGATCATTGAAAACAGTCTCTTGCTTCAGCAGCTGGGGATTGAGCTGTTGGGAAAGGTGACTTGGTCTAGGTGACCCTGCTCTTGCAGGGGGGTTGGACTAGATGATCTTCTAGCTCCCTTCCAACCCCTAATATCTGTGATTCTACTGGAACTGTATGAAGGACTTTAAGACATGGCTTCCCTCCCAGATTCCCAAATGGTTCCCTTGAGTTTGACATTTTCATTCTAATCTGAGCATTGTCTAAGAGAACTTTTTAAAGTACAACTAGAATGTGAACTGTAAGAATAATCTTGCAGTGTTTATTTTACTGCATAGTCTAAAAATACCCAAAACACTCGGTGTGGGTTGTTTTGTTCCGTGTGTTTCTGGGCAGGCTGCACTGTAATCTCACTGCCAAACGTGAAGAGAATGATACTGCTGGAGTGACTAAGAATTAATCCAAAACTCTTATAGATTATATAACATGGGCAGTGAATGCAGCTCATCCTGATTTTTTTCTATGTATCTCTGTAGTGCTTGCAGTTGTTTCCATTTAGCAGCTGCTACCAAGAGCAGGTAGGGAACACTGAGGTGTTTGTAGACACTCCATGCAGCTATTTTTAGAAAGGTTCCATTTGCCAACCTTTTTTTTTTTTTTTTTATGCACAGTCAGAATGGTAATATCTTATCTTTAAAGACAGACTGAAAAAAAAAGTAATCTCTGTATGTGTCAGTAGCTCCTGCATGTCATAACCATGTAGGTGTACCCAGGGTTAAACTCAGTGAGGGACTGTGGCATCTCCTGTCACATCTGCTGTCACTTCTGCTCTCCTGGGGCATGAAACACAACTCCCTGGAAGCACAGCCCTCCATGCACAACACAGCAGCTGAGGGGGGGCATTTCACAGGCACATAGAAAGAGATTTTTAAATGCACTGCAGGTTTTTGCTGTGAGATCAGGGAGATGTTAATGGGGGATAAGAGGACACCTGAATGCTTAGCAAGCAAAGAAATGGGTGAGGACAGGCAGGAGAGAGCCTTTGTGTGTGCCCAGGAGATTTAGTGAATGATGTAAAAGAGAATGAGAGGTAACACACACATTCTGAGTGAGGGGTTACTGAAGCCATTGCAATTTGTCAGACAAGCTGGAGAAGTGTTCAGTGCTCCGGCAGTGCAGAGGATCAGTGTGTGACTAGCAGGGTTCTGATGCCCCTCTCTACCACTCCTGTTATCCTGTAATTTAAATCATGCTATTTTTATACACTGAGCACTGGATACACAAAGGATGGGATGCTGCCAGTGAGAAGAATTCTCTTGTTGATACACATTTGTTTTTTCTCTATTTTTCTCCCAAGTATAAAAAAGATTTTTTTTTTACTTTTTTTTTTTTTCCTCTGAAGTTTTCCTGGGACCTATTTTCTCCTACATGTCAGTGAGAGAAGACAGACTTTAAAGTTCACAAGGAACAGTTTTGTCTTACAGTACATGGAGAGGGAAAAAATAATTCTTGGGTCTTGTCTTGATGAGTAACCTATACATGCTTTTAAAATAATGTCTCTTAATTGTAGCTAGATTACAGTTCTCATGAGGTTGATTTTTAAATTGATCACTTTTAATGATTAATTTGTGTTGTTCATCTGCCATGTAACAATGACACCATTTTACTAGAAATTAAAGAAAATTGTGATGTTTGTGTAGTTTAAACAAGTGTTTTGAGACCCACTTTCAGGGACACTAATGAACTAGGACTTGGGGATTTTTCAGTTCATCTGTGAAGCTGATGCTTTACTTGGGGTTTGTTTTTTTTCTCTGTTCTGCTTGGTTTGACTTGCTCTCAGATAATGCTTGAAGGCTGCTCAGAACAATTGATTGGTTGTTAAAGTGAAGTAGTGTTGGTCTGTCAAGTTTTACAAGAAATGAAATTCTCAAAACTGCATAATGGAGAAACAATTTTTTTTTAACTATTAATTATGTAAGTATTGCTTTTGACATTTGATCTTAAGAGACAGTTCTCAGTTAATCAAGCTGATGCCACACGATTGCTTTTCAGTTACTACTTTGATTTGTCAGGAGGTGAAAAATCCTCCAGACTATGCACAATTGTTAGTTTGGTCATAGCAGTGGGAAGAATAGCAATGCTGGCACCCATTTATTATTTCATCTCTTAATCTTGTTATCAGCATTTGCCAGCCCTGACACTGCTCCTGTTCATTTCACCTCCTTGGCCCTTCAACAATTTCTTGTTCATCTGAATTGGAAGCTTACTGTTAAATTCAGTGGGATTTGAAAAAAAAAAAGGCTCTTGCTGTATTTGTGCTACTGGAGGTTTGTTGTGTATTAGGGATTTTATCTTTCAAAGTGAAATTACACATTAGGTTGGTTGGGTTTCTTGAAAATGTGTCAAACTTGTAATTTTATTCCCCCCTCCTTATAGGTTCTTCCTAAAGTTTAATATCTTGACATATCACATCCCCAAGTTTTTCAAACAAATGCTAAATAGGAAATGGAAACTGATATTTTTGACATTTGAGTGCCAAAGGATCTGCCACACAATAGTCATGTATATAAACATACCTATATTTTTGTCTTGCCAGTTGGTTTTGATTTGATATATGAATGTATGGAGGAAATGTCTACAGCTGTCAGACCTTGTTCATAATTCAGTGATGTGCTTTTAACTTCTGTGTTGATTTCATTAGGTACAATATATGTTGAAAAGCAAAGAGATTTTTTTTTGGAAATAATTTTAAACTGTCAATTTCTGCAGGTAGAGCTAAACTCATGAGGGATATAAAATACCCCAAACAAACAAAGCACCCCAGCACAGAAAAGCCAAGCAAAACCCACCATAACCTCTACCAAGGTCCCTGTCTTAGCAGAACCCTTCCTGTGGTACAGTTACTAAAGCAAGAAGGCTTCTGCTGGTGTAGTTCATTTTTGTGACTATTTTCAAGTATACTAGAAAGAGAACCTCCTTGTGGAGTTTCCTGGTAATTTTTTCCTGTAATGGAAAAAATAATTAAGTGTAGAAAACCATCAGCTCAGGACTGTATGTCAGTTAAACAGGCTGGGCAAGCTCCACTCCACTGCCTTTAACTCCACAAGTTTCCTTCAGGTGGGGAATGTGTTTCCCAACCTCAGTGCCAGTAATTGCTGCTGCAGAGGGTGCCCAGCAGCTCCTCTCTGCTTGAGGAGTAGCTGTGTGTGAAGAGAACCTCAGAGATTGTTTTCTAGGGCAAGGATTAATCTCTTGCTGTCAGCATCAGTAGGAACCACTGTGTTTGTCACTGTGCCAGGAGACACAAGGCTCGACTTGGGCTCCAGTTGTGCAAGAGTGTCAGTTAACACAGGACCCTGCAATCATGGCCATTAATTTTCCTAGTGAAATGTCATTTTTGAAGACTTCAGCCTTGTGCTAACTGAATGGCAGCCATAGTAAATCCCTTGTTTCCCTTGTTCCCTGGTAGGTCTTCTAACGTGCTGGTGAGAGTAATTAGAAATGGGAGAATTTAAAGCTGGGACTGAAGTTGGGAAGCTGAACAAGGCACTTGCCATCCTGCTCTGACCACACTGCCTCAGAAACAAGGTTGAGACTCTCACGTAGTTTTCATGGGTAAATCCAGAATGATGCTTTGAGAAGTTTAACTTCAGGGGTTGTGTTAGTACAATGAAAGAGTGGAAAAAAACATCCTTCAAGTGCAATGGAGAGCAAATCTAGAACTGAGAATAATTCTCTGCAGGAATGTGAAGGGGAGTACTTGGTTCAGTTGGATTTGAGTGTTTAATTGCTGCTGGCATTGACTCAATTCCTATTTGTTTCATACTTCCTCTATCTTGGTTATTTCAGCTGTTGACATGTCCTCCTCCCGAGCTATCCGTTCTCTTCTGTTTACATTTTGATACTGTGGAAGTCTAATTTAAATGATTGAAACTTTTTTTTACCTTAATAAAAGGTTTATGTGGGTTAGAATCGATGATAATTGAGAACAGGCTCACACAATTATTATCCTAATGAAAAAACACTGATTTCCAGTGAGTGCACCTACTCTGCTATATTTCTTTTCATGGTCACAATCGTGCAAATAAAAGTGAATCACAGACAATGTTGTTGTTAATGATTCTTAAGTTGTCACCATTGCTCTTGTCACTGTTTGACAGTCATGCCAGGGGCTCTGGGAAAGGAAGGTGCAGCCTTAACTGCTGGATCTCAGAAGTGCTTTGTGGCACCTGCAAAAACCCACTTGGGAAAAATTGTTTGGTATAGTGCTGAGCAGCCCTTTGGAACCACTTAATTCTACTTGTGGTGTAGACTAGTGAAGTGTCTTGGGGAAGCTGGCATGGCTGCTTCAGTCCCAGCCCTTTTTCTTTCCTGGTCCTATTTGAGAGTCCATATTAAGAAAACTGATGAGGTTGTGGGGAGGAGGCTGTGTCTAATATATTAGTGTGTGTGTGTGTGTGTGTGTGTGTGTGTGTGTGTGTGTGTGTAGCTTCCTCTTCCAGTGTCTTTTCCCATGGCTTTAGATATTTTTCTCCTAACTCAAGTGTTGTATGTGCGAAAGACTCCACAAAATTCATCAAAGGTGGAATGTTTGGGTCATGTTTATCTAAATTTCAGTGTAAACCTGGAAGGTTACTGTCTGGTTGGAAACTGGGGGGCTAAAAGGTGTGATTCAGTCCTGGTTTCACACTGGGATTAAAAGGGTGTGGGGGGAGCAGTTTAGCTGGCAATCCCTCTGCTGGATTGTACATGGCAGAATGTGATTGCAGGGTGAAGATGCCAAAGGAAGGGAACAAACACCTCCTGCAAGGAGCCCAGTGCAGACACATTTTGACTGCTGCATTTTACCCTCGAGATTCAGTAATGTGCAGATGCATCAAAATCCACTGTGGTTCCACTGGTGTGATCTTTGGATGGCCTTGGTATTCTGATTTTGGAGAGAAAGGATCTGTATTCACTAGCTGAATGTAAAATCCTTTATGTGAACAAATGGAAAAGAACCTCCCAGGTTGGCTTTTGCTGTGCAGGGCCCTTTGAATATGCGGATAAAAGGATTTTTAGGAGCTTGCCCTTCAAAGTTAGATTATAAAAGGAGAAAAAAAATAGAAGGTTTGTGCCTTAAATGTAAAAAAAAATAATCGTTCAGTCTGTCATATTAAAGGGAAATTGCTATTTGTTAAGGTCACTTAGTGGAATTAGCTTCAATTAGACATCCTTACTAAATGCAGTGGTGACTGCTTATTGTCAGAGCCACTCATCTTGTGGTAATGCCTGACCTGCAGAGTTTGTTATGATTATTAATCTTTGTAAAAAAAAACCAATTACACAGATAATAACCTGTTTAAAAGAGCCTCACCACTGTACATTGTTATTTGTTTCATGTTCACAAAAGTGTAACTGTGGTACAGAGCATTTGTTTTATAGCTCCAGTGCTGATTGGTGGTGTTAAGGATGTGAAGGGTTCCCTCTGTAGCAGTGAAGCAGCCAGAGGATGCCTGGGGCCATGGGCTGTGCTGTCCTTCCAGCATGGGACTGAGTTTGGTGATAGAAGTGGGGGCCAGTGGAGCGAGTCCCAAGATGCTGGAGTGTCCTGTTTGAGCAGCATGATTGATGGAGGAGGCTGGTGGAGGAAAACAGGGAGTGCTCAGCCTTTTTCCCCTGCTGAAATCTCTCCAAACGCTCCTCTAAAACTTACAAATTTAACCAAACTACCTTTCTTCCTTCCACACATAGTGCTAGGAAATATAAATGACCACTGTTAGGTGTTCCTGTGCTCTGCCTGACACAGGGTAAAATAAACCCAACTCATCCCAACACCTGGTGCTTCCCTTTAGGGGTTTTCTCTGTGGCAGCACGATGATGGAGCTGCTCTTCCTCCCCATGGGGCTGGGATTCCTCCTCTGCCTTCGGTGGCAGCAGGTGAACAACATGAGGCTGCTGCTCTGAGTTGGTGTGTTAGAACACTAAGCAGTGCTGAAGTCACCAGTGCAACGGGTGCTTGTGCTGGAGCTGGAGCTTTTGGAGAAAACACGCCGTGAAGAACACGCTCCAGCCTTCGCATTCGCATGCCAGCCTTACCTCGCTGCAGAGCCAAAGGGAGCAGCAATCACAGGCCAATCTCGATGACATTTATGAATAATTATAATGATTACGCTTCGTAAGAGCCTAATTCTGCAAATTCTCTGACGTGCCACTGAGATGCCACGTGCTGCCCTTTCGCAGCCAGCGACAGAGGAGGGTGCCGGGTGCCCCAGTGGGGGGGTGATCAGAGTCGGCACGGTGCTCGCCTACACTGCCTGCTCCCGGGCCAGTGCTGCTGGGATTTGATAGAACAAATGACTGTGGAGGAAGGAAAGGGCATTATGCACACTGGGTTTCATTTCATGCAGAAAGCAATTGGATTTTGAAGTTTGCTAGCTGGTATTTATGATGTTCTGCAGCAAACAAATAAAGCACCAGTCTCGAGGCTCGGGAGGGGAGGATGACTTGTGTTTGAGACATGCTTTCTGGGTAAGACACCTTTGTCCTGAGGGAGATCCAGGCTTGTCATTTAATGCTGTTAGTGAAGTACAGTGCCTGTCACATTGCAGGAGCAGGTCTGTGGCTGTAGACAGTCCTGAGATGTTCCCAGGGCCTTTCCTGCTGCAGGCTGAGAGCACATTGACAATTGGCTGTTTTCCTGACCCCTTTGCTCTAAGCCCCTGCCCCCTCTGGAGCTGTGTTTGAGCTCAGGGCCTTGCTTTTGGTCTTTAAGCTACAAAGTGTGTGCATGTCCATTCCTGGCCTCTCACTGTGTCAATCCTCAATGAGGTCCTACTGATGTTGCTCATGTAGCCTCTGCCCTGCCTTGTCTAGTGAGTGCTGGCTGTGGCTAACCCTGACTACCATCACTTGACCAGTTCATGTACTGTGGGCCTGTGTCTTTGTTGGTGGTGACACTGCCTTGGCTTGACTTGCAGAGTTGTCACTTCTGCTGCTTGCAGGTGCCAAGCAGCTCAACCTGCCTTGATAACCATGCATGCTTGAGTAACACAGCGGGTGTGCTGTGAGTGGAGCTGTGAAGGATGTGCTCCTGGGACTGTCACAGGGTTATGGACAACCAGACCTTGGGTTTTACCCACCATGAGTGGATTTTTCACCACAGAAGTGAAGATTGCTTGGTGTTCATGACTGGGCTGGGGAAAGAGTTCCCAGGGCATGAAAAATGCTTGGAGAGTTTTCCACATCCCAGTCCACTATCTGCCAAAAAAAACCCCTAAAATAAAATACATGTGTCTCATTCTGCTTTCAAACACCAGCTCAACCCCACTAATGGTCTGGATTCCCTGCAGGATCAAAGGAAAATATTTAATCTGTGAGAGGCAGAGTCTGTAGCTACTTGTGGCCAGGTGAGGTTGGTATCAAGCCAGCTGAGAAGCAGAGGTGAATGCTTAAATATGTAGTAGGAAACTAAGGGGATTCTTTTTCATGTTTAGGCAACTGGGAGTCATGAAATCATAGAATGTTAGGGGTTGGGAGGGACCTCTAGATATTGAGTCAAGAAATGATGATGTGTTGATAAGTAATGATAATGAAGGATCAGCAAAGCTCAGGTTCTGCTTGTTGGTGAAGATGAACCCATGAGCCAGGCTTGTGCAGGGCCCAGGAAGAGCTCTCTGGCTCTCTTCACCTTGCAGCATGGTTTGGTTTTACTCTGTGTGTCTGTGTGCACACGTGCATCTGTCGCTTTTATTTTGAGGAGAATGAAGTGTCATGTTGCACTATAAATAATTAAACTGCTTTTCAGGTGGTGATGAAATCTTAAGGTGATGAGTGCTTAGGCTGCAGAGGAAGGGAGCAGGAAGATCCTGGTAGGTTCTAAGCAGCTGAAAGCACAGTTTGGTGGTCAATATTTTCATGAGAGGCTCTGTTAAACAAGAAATACAATGTTCCTGGATCACTGACTCCAACTCTCAAAATGAACTTGTTTTGTCTCTGGCAGAGTTAAAGGCTAAGGATATTGATAATACTTAGATGTGGAGACTGCTCAGTATTTTCTACTGCAAAGCACTGCTGTGGAAGACTAGATTTTTTTTTTCTCTGCTAATAAATTCCTCCCCCAAAAAACTTCACGCAGGAGATAAATATTGCAAAGCAGGAGAATTTAGAAATGGGAAGTGAAGCAGAATGCCCAAGGCAACAGACACCCTCGGTGGTGGAACTAGGATTAGCATTGCTTGCTCCCAGCTAATCCAGTTTGCAAATCCCCTGACAGCACTGCCATCCTGGGAGCTGCTTGTAGCTGTGAACAGCCCTTCCCCCTGCTCCAGGATGTAAAATACTCTCCAAAAGCTTAACATATTGTGACATATGGCTTCCTGTGTGAGGGTGGGGAGGTGGGAAGAGTTACACCTTCATGGGATGATAAACAGAGGCTGCTTGCGAGTGCTTGAGGGACTCTGGTTTGTGAAGCTGTTGGAGAACCTGCAGCAGCAAAGCCTGGGGAGACACCAGCTCATCCAAGCTTGCTCTCATCCTAGTTTTGCTGGCCTGACTACTGATGAACAGGATGGATGGAGGAAGCTGTGTGATTTCAGGGGAACAGAGAGAACAGAATGATGCTGGGTCTGCTCTGCGTTTGGCAGTGCTGTGGGGAAATGCAGAGAAACACTTTGAAATGGGCTTCTGCATCTGGGTACTGTGAGACAGACCTCTGGGTCTTGCTGCTTTGACATGGGTATGCTCAGTGTGGGGTCTTTGTGCCAGCAGTGCCTTGCTCTCTGACATACCCTGCCAAAGGCTCCATGCTCGCTGAGTGCAGGGTGAATGGGCTGGGTCTGATTTAACAGGCAGGAGCTCTCCAACCCAGACCTGAAGAGCCCATGTTCTCCACACCCAGGGTCTGGCTCTCCTTGGCATAGTTGTGGAGGATGCTCTGCTCCCAGGGCTCCTGGCTGCTCTGTGCAGAGCCTCCCAAGGTGCCCTTTCTGATCTCACCCCCCTGCCAGCAACCGCCTTTCAATTAAATCCAGCTCAGGTCAGCTTTTGACAAGCAGCCTCCCGTGTAGCATGAGGAGGTTACCAGCCAGCAGGTTCTTGAAATGCATCTTAAAAAGAGAAAGGCTTGGGCTGGAAGCCAAGATAATTTCCACCTCCCCTCATCCTTCTCTGTAGCAAGTCTTTCTGCAGAGCTGTGGCTCAGATGGGCTGTTGTGGGGACAGAGAGGTGACAGGGCTGTGTGATGTTAATTAGCTGTTGTACCTGCAGTGCTTCAGCGTGTAAAGCCCTGATAGACCCAGTTGTCATAATTAATGACTGCACAAATAGCAGAAGGGCTCTTAGACCTTGTACTGGGGGGTTTAAGCCAATTTCTAAGTCCTAGAAACCAGGCAGAGGCTTGAGTGAGGGCAGGTTGTCCCGTGTGTTTGCAGAGGGTTTCTTGCTGCCTCCTGAAGCAAGAAGCAAACTCACTCCTGGAGCAGTGAGAACATGATGCTATGTGGTTCAGGATGTGGGACATATCTGCTCCCAAGAATAATCTTTTCTGATGGTGTTTCTGCATTCATCTCTATCATAACTGTCCTCTTAAGGTGTTTGGTGCTGTACAGCAGAGATGGAAAATGGTCTTACATTTTTATAATTGAGGCATGTGTAGCATATTTTTGACAGAGCCAAAGGAAGGGAGAAAAGTGATGTTGTTTGAGGCACTGAAGATGACAGCCCCGTTCTCCTGCTGTCACAGGGCATAAACCAGGAGCTGCTGATGGCGTGGGAGAAGAGCTCCAGCTAAACTGGAACTGCTGACCCTGCTTGAATGGCTGTTAAGGCTTCAGGTCCTGGATTCAGGGTCAGCTTGGGTGAAACCAGTGATCCAGAGGAACTGGGAGAACTGTGGGGCTAACCTCATCTTCTGGGAAGGAATGGATTTTGGAGCAAGTCCTCCTAGCTGTGGAGGAGAGAGGAATGAGAGGCAGGTTTCTAGTCTGGATGTGCATTTGAGGGTGAGGTTGATCCCAGAAACTTCCTACCTAAGATCCTACCTAACTGCCCCACTTTGGAGTGGGGATGTGTCCCAGCTGCACAGCAGGAATTCTTCCTGTCCCTGTGGCTGCTCGTGTGGCACGGTACCTCCACAGAGCTCCTGACCTCCTTTGCCAAGCACCTGCAGATGAATGGGTGGAAATAAGCAGGTACAAAGAGCCCAGAGGGAGCAAAGGAAGCCTTTTCTGGCTGGCTACAGATGGTGATAAAGTCCTGGATGTGGCAGCATCTCTCCTCCTGAGGCATTGTTTTTCCACCTGCTATGCTGGACCCTTGGCTGGGGCAGCCCACGGGTGGGTTTTCTGAGCACACAGTGCTCCTGTTGTCCCCTGCTAGGGCTGGTTTGGAGCAGCACTCCCTGGCAGAGTTTATTGCTCTGTTGGGCACGTACAGCTGCTGACCTGCACTTGGCTTCCCCCCTTATCTAGTGGAGAGGCAATTCCAGCCTCTGTAATGAATGATTCCCTCCCGCCAGGGTCTTGGGTGAAGCAACAACACAGGAAATTGGCCGGGCTAAGTGGTGTCTGTGCTTGGATCCTGGCTGCAAAGGCAGACCTGAGCCAGCTGAGATGAATTGTGGCTTGGTTGCTGAATTCATTTTTCATCC
Source organism: Ceyx melanurus (assembly GCA_024611195.1). Taxonomy (NCBI): domain Eukaryota; kingdom Metazoa; phylum Chordata; class Aves; order Coraciiformes; family Alcedinidae; genus Ceyx; species Ceyx melanurus. The sequence goes on from JANHGL010024323.1 coordinate 28,686, forward strand.
TTGGGTCTGAAGGCAGACACAAGAATAGCTCCTGTGCAGCCTGAGCTGCACACTTACCACGCTGCTTCTCTGCCTGGGGCTTCATCTGTTGCAAACATCCCACACGCTGATGGAGAAAGACCAAGGTTTGTTGTTCTGTATCCCTGGGGGTACCTGTGCTTGGGTTTTGCGATGGTGTTCAGGGACCAGATTAATACCACTCTCCAGGGAGATAAGATTCCCATTTGCCTCCCCCATCACCTTATCTCTTTTTCCTTGCTGCTCCCCCTGTAGCTAGTGACTGTGCTCACACCCATCTCAAAGGGTCAGCAGTGTCACATTGTGCCATGTCCAAGGATGGTACAGATGAAGCAGTCTAGTGAGCTGAGCTTTGAGACCTGAATTTCTAATCCTGCTTCCTTTTCTGACCTTAGACAGGTGCATTAGAGCAGGTCTTGGCTTCCTCACCTGCAGGGTGGGCCCATTGCTAAAACAGCCTGCTTCTGGGGCACCGTGAGGCATGCTCAGTGGATCTGCTTTGAGAAAAAACAGTTGCAAATGAATTATTCAGGCTTGTTGGCCAGCAACATGCTGCTGGAAGTGCTTGGTTATTTTTGGAGGCTGTGTTAAGGTAGCGGGGAGCATCCATTTTCTCTGCAGAAGTGAGAGGCTCACCTGTCAATTGGACCCAGATCCTTGAAAGCCCATGGTCATTGAAACCAATCCTACAATTTACTGGGACATATTTGGAGGTGCTGCTTGTTCCCTGACCCTGGAAAGAGCTGGACTCTTGCACCCTGTTGGTAGAGCAGCCAAGAGAATTTTGACCCCAGATAAAGATTATGATGGTGCTGAGGACACTGGAGACAAGCTTTACCTACAGTTTCTTCTGCCCTGGGTGCCTAACTTCCAAGATGCTTCCAAGTTTGCTGTTGTTGGCAGAAAAGGACATTGTGGAGGTGTGTATGGCTGGGTGAGGACTGCAACAGCTTCTCATTGTGTTGAGGAAACTGCCAGCCCACCATAAGAGGAAGGAGCAGATCTGCTCGAGTCCCTGGAGGAGGAAAGATGCTGAGTGCGTGCAAACAAGATTTAAGCCTGTGTTTGAGTGAGAGGGAAACTGCTTTTTGCAGAAGTAGCTTTTCCTGGCATTGCAGTTCATCTTGTTAATAAATCTCTTGTAACACCTCCCTGCAGAGCCCCTCCAGAAACTGGCTAAACAGGAGAAAGTCAAGATCAAAGATAAACCTCCTAATCCATTATCAGCAAACACAATCGGAATCCCCATCTGCTATCAAAAGGCCCTGCAACCCCACAACCACCAGGGAGCCAGCCATGGCTGCTGCCTCTCTCCAGGTTCAGGCTGGTGTCATCTTAGATTAGCAGGCTGGTGCTCAGTCAGTGCCTTCTCTCAGAGCCAGGCAGAGCTGACGGCCTGAAGCACACGGACCTTGGCTGCAAACAACCACCGGGTGGTTTATAGAGCCATGTTCAATTTAGTGCTGTGTGCTTTGGTATGGAAACAAGAGCCCCTGCTCAGCTAGGATTGCTTTGGAGAGTGTCTGCAGGAGGAGACAGAGAAACTCCTGTGATTGAGCATCTCTGTGAAGAGTTAGGGCTGAGACACCTGGGGCTGTTTAGCCTGGAGAAGACTGAGAGGGGATCTGATCAGTAGCTAAAAGATAGGACTAGACTTAGTGATGCACAGTGGCAGGACAATGTTCAACGGGAACAAACTGGAACCCAGGAGATTCTTTTTGAACAGGAGGAAAAATGGTTTTGCTGTGGTGGGCAGAAGAGCGTGGCCCAGGCTGCCCAGAGAGGTTGTGGAGTCTCCTTCTCTGGAGAGATTCCAAACCCACCTGGACAAAGCAATGTTGGGTCCCTTGCTCTGGATGACCCTGCTAGAGTAGACGGGTTGGACCAGGTGATCTTCAGAGGTCCCTTCCAACTCCCACCATGATGAGATTCTGTATTTATAAATTTTGTGGGGGGAGTGTTTGGGTTAATTTCCACCTTCTTTGAGTCTTTGCACTCAGATCTGTTCACTGGAAGCTGGGCAGTGTCTGCAAAGGTATTACTTCTCAGTGGTGTCTGAATATGGAGCTAAGGTTTGCAGGCAGGCCTGTGGTGTGTTCCTACATTTCTTCTTTCTCTATTCCCATTTCCTTTGAAATATTCATTATTCAGAACAAAAATCTGTTCCAGGTAATTTCAGGATTCAACTTGCTGCACAAATTGAGCAGAAGAGTGAAAATAACAGCAGGTAAAGAATGGTTTAATTTAGTAACTGATTTTCTATAAAGTAATTATTTCTTTAAAAACCTGGGATTTGCTGAAAATATTGCAATTACTTTTTTCATTATGGCTACGGAATGGAGTGCTCGTTTAATTAGTAAACATTTGGCCTGCCTTTAAATAGGTTTTTAATTACATTAAAAGGACACTATCAAGGTGTCTTTCATCATTTTTTAATAGACCTGGATTCCCCCCCCCACCCCCTTGCAGTAAGATTCAGCTCTCTGGGTTTGACTGGCTGCTCCAGACAAAAACTGGAGAAGTAATTTCCCTAAAAAAGATTAAAATAAAAGGCTTGTTTGTAGGCTGGGAGCTGAGCTGTGGTCTCCCAGCCTCCTATCTCCCTCAGCTTGTTGGCAGCAGGGTTTGCAGCTGATTTGCATTGTGCTGTGGGGAGGTGGAGGTGTCCATGTCCCTGAGCACTGTCACTCCTGTCTCATCACCCAGGAAGCCTTTGGGCTTGGTGTGGTGGCAGCTCTCCTGCCCCAGCCAGCCCTGAGGTTTACCCTGTGCTGCACACTCTGTTCTAAACCTGCAGCTTTTTCCCCCATCAGTCACCCCATGCTGCTTGGAAGGCTCTCTGGTGAAGCAGATGCTGCTACTACAGCTTTACAGCTCACAGCTGCTCTGAGGAGTAGCTCTCCTAATAAATCACTAGTGCTCTAGCTGAGCTTGATGTGAGCTCCCAGAGGAGATGCAGCTCTGGGTGAGTCCCCAGGCTCCTGCTTCACTTTGGATATGCAGCCCTGGGCTGTGAGATGCTGGTGGCAGGGGCCAAACTTGATGAACGATGGTCAGTGCTGGTCCCCTGCTGGTGTGGGGGAGCCTGGGCACGGCTGTGCTGTTGGTAGATGATAAATGAGGCAGTAGTCCCAGGCGTAGCAGAAGTTGTTGCATCCCCCTGTTCTGCCTTGTGGGAGCTGAGGTTTTTCAACTCCTTTTTGGGGAAGATTCTCTAATTGAAATAGAAGATGCTTTAGGCAGAGGCAGCCTGGCTTGAGCAAAGGCTTCTCAGGGTGTCCCTGAAGGGAAAGAAATGACAACAAAACCCAGAGCGTGACAGTGGGATGGCAGTGCTGGTGGTATCTTTCAGGGATGTGTGTCAAGGGGGTGCCACTGGGGCTGGCTGGGGACATGTGTTGGTCCTTTCTGCCCCCCTCTGAGCCATGTCTTCAGTCTTTTCCTCAGACCTTTCACAGGCTGAACAACCAGACTGGGATGTCTCTTGTTTAATTTCTGCTTGTGTTTCAGCCATTGTTGCTGTCCTCTGGGGAGCAGGAGCCACAAGGAATTAAAATATCCAGTATTTTTGCTTTAGTGTTGTTGACTGAGCTCTGTTGGGTACTGACAGGCTTCCTTGCAGCCACATCTTCCTCCAGTGTGTTCTGAGCACCTTTTTTTTTGGGATCTTCAGTCCTTACTCCTACTCCCATCTTTTCCACCCCATCTGCCACCTACCTTTTCCTCCTTCTGCACCTTCTCAGCTCACCACAAAGTCCTTTGCTTCTCCTGCAGAGACCATCACTCCACTGCATGGCCTTTAGTCAAGGTGCTGAGCCTTCCTGACCCCAAAGCAGACGGAGATGTGGAGCAATGGTGAGAGGTAGGGATGGCTCATGCCCTTCCACAGCCTCAAGGAGCGAGCTGGGTAGCAGCAGAGCTTTGACCTTTCATCCGTCCCCCTTGCTGGTAGGAATTGCTGCACAGCTCGTCCACCCACAATTCCTAAAGGGAAGTGATGCCCCGTCCTGCCTCCCACCTCAGCACCAGCTCCAGTTTCCAGGGAGACAGCCCCTGGGAAACCAGTGGAAGTGCTGGAGCTGGCAGGATTGTACAGCTCAACATCAGGTAGTGGGTTCCCAGAGGCCCCCTGCACTCCAGCCTGTATCCCCCCTATCAGAGGGCAGGGGGACCTGCTCCTCTGGGAGCAGCTCCTGTTCACTTTTCTAGCTCAGCATCACCATGTGACAGCTCCCTGGGCAGAGGGGATGGAGCTGGGGGAGCTGCCTGTCTCCTGGGTCACTTCTCATGGCCTTAGAGCCTCTTTGCTTTGCAGGATCAGGAATGAGGAGAGGGCTGCAAAGTGGTGGGTGCAGGAGCAGGGTTGTAGGTGGAGTGGTGCTGCTGTGCTGTGTCCCTGGCTGTTGGTGTCCCCTCTGTCTTGGGGTGCCTGTCTTCTGGAGGGCCTGGGGCAGATGGATGCTGGCGTGGAGGGGTAAAGCCTTTGGAATGTGACTGCCCTTATGCTGCTCCATGCCCTGTCCCCAGTGCTGTGGGGAGCTGGGGTCCCCGAGATGTCACCTGCATGCAAGCTTTGCCCCCACACCCACCACCCATGGTGATTTCTGGAAGGGAGCAAATGGTTGTGAATAACCTCAATCGTGGCTTTGCAAGACTTCCATAAAATATGAATGTGTGAGAACATCTGCATAAATTATTCAAGATAATCAGCACGGGGGATATTTCCCTGGCAATTTCACGTGGGTTCCTGGAGCTTGATTGTCCCACCCGCTGAGTGCACAGCAGAAAGGGAAGGTCCTGAGCATCCCAGGTCTCCCAGCTCCTCCCATTCCTCTCCTTAGACTGCAAACTGTTCTCCCTCCTGCCTCGATGCGCTTTCCCCCAGTTCCCAGAACTATTAACACCTCTAATTAGAGCTGCTTATTGATGCACTGCTGTTTGTCTAAGTGCAGCTGATCGAGGCAGAGAAGCCATTGAGCTTAAAAGCAAATCACCCCTCCCCGCCTCGCCACGCGGCCAGCACCACGCTGCTTGGGGCCGGGGGAGCAAGGAGGGAAGAAGCCAGATAGGACAGACAGTGTGGAACAGGCGTGTGCTGCCAGCCAGCTGTGGCTATGCCTTGCCTCTGTGTGAGTGACTCCAGCTAATCCTGATTTTCCCTCTCTGGCAGTCACTACAGGAGTGTGTGGTGTATGCAGCATCTCTTGGGAGAACGTGTCCCTCATGTGCGTGCCTGTGTTCTGTGCTGCCCATCAGGACTGCCTTGTGCTGGGGTAAAAAACATCAGTGCAGTGGGTGCTTCAAGGAGGAGGTGTTTTCTTCTGGACCTTTACCCCACGGGGTCACCAGGGGTCACCAGAAAGCAGACCCAGCACCTGGAAGGTGAATGGACGGCTGGACACTTGCTGCAGGAGACCTGTGAGTGTGGGAGCAGACACCAAACCCCCAAAAGCAGCCAGCCAGGAGATGTCCCACCATAGCTGGGGTGCTGGGGACATGATCCTGCTCTATCCTCTCAGCACAAGTACCTGGGACCATCTGGGCATTTGCATCTCTACAATGCCAGCACCAAATGACAGCAATTGCTGGTGCTGAGGCAGTGCTCTGATGCTGGTACTGGTATAACTGGTGTAATAAGAAAGCAAAGGATTAATGCAGCACCATAAGAACACATTTGGACTCTGCCTCCTGCCAGCAGCTGGGGAAGAGTTTGTGCCGTGACCTGCATATGGTGAGACAGGTTTCCTGATCTTCTCACCTTGCCTTGAACCTGGCACTCCTCCTGGACCATGCACACTGACAGGGGAAGGTGGCACTTGGCTGTACAGCCAAGACACCAGGTGCTGCAGGAGGCAAGGTGCTGGCTGTCCCTAGATCATGGCAGCTCCCTGGCAGCTCTAACTATCAGACAGCCTGGATACAAGGTGGAGAGGGCTATGTGCTCTAGAAGGAACATTTTCCTTCCCCATCGCCGTTGGCTTTTATTAATTCCTCACGCGGTGAAGTCTCTATTAATAATAGCTCTAGGATCTGGCTGGTGAGCTGGGTAATGAGATTCTCTACCTGCTGTTCCTGTGCTGCTGTGATTGTGTTTGGAGGACAAAATTCTATGTGGATTAATTAAAATGAAAAACAAAAGGAAAAAAGAAAGGGAGGGGGTGGTGTTTGAATTATTTACTAGTTTCTAGGAGACAAAGCAGTAATTGCAAGTGTCCTATTGCAGGTGTTTGGAGGGGGGACGCTCCCTTCTCTGAGCGAGGAGCAAAGTGTGGTTATTTACTGGTGTTGGAGGAGATTTATCAATCCTCATGAATGCCAAGCGCAGCTCCAATTGCTCCTCAGATTGCTGATTCTCATTTTCTCCTCTTGGTTTAGGAAATTCTGAAGAGCTGGGACTGTGAGACAGCTTTGACACAGGTAAAAGTGGGAACACAGCAGCGTGCTCTTCATTCATGTGTAAGTAAATGTCAGGGAAAAAACCCAAACCATCATGCCCTGAGGAGCTGCCTGTTCTCCATCATTTTTCTGTCCCTGCCAGGGCCCCTCTGGGTCACTCAAATGTCACTGTGTGTTCCTCAGGGTGTCCCTTTCTGGATGCCTGGTGGTGGAGGATCCTGAGCCTGAGTCAAGGGGAATGACCCTGGGGTGGGACAAGTGCCTTCTGAGATCTCATCCCTAATAGACAGCTGTGGGTCCCTAACCCATGGCTGGATTTGACTGCAGAGAAAACCCACACTGTGCCATGTCCTAGCCACCCCCTGTGTTGGGGTCTGGTGGCTGGGGTGGCTTTAGCAGCCGTGCTCTGCTTGGGTGGGGATGGAGGGCTGGTATCAAATGAGTGTTGAGATCCTACCTTCCTTCACAGCCCCTCTCAGCTGATGGATCAGCAGCGTTTTAGGGAATTGCTCTGCACTTTTACTGCTCTTTTACTCAACTGCTTCTCCCCCTGATTGCCTCTGTCTGTCTCCTTTCAACCAAGGTCCTCAGGAGCTGCCTAATTGACTTCAAAGGGAACAGGACTTGCTTGAAATTGAGTTTTGCATTCCTCTCAGCCTCCGTGCCTGGTGACCCCAGCTCCTGCAGCATTTTGCTTTCACTGCTTCATCTATGGGAGAAGAGAAGACTGATAGAAAAAAAGAAAAATAAAAGGAAATGGTGAGGGGAAAAAAAATCCTTTCAGTAATATAGGGCATAATCAATATTCCTTTGTCTCCATATTCAAATTGCGAATCCTGCTGAGAAGAAGCAAATGGAGGTGCCTCATTGAAGGTAAGAAGTTAATCTTTAAAGCCAGTGAAGATTTAGGATGGTGTAATTGCTTTAAGGTTTAAGATACTTTAGACTATGCAAACTTCCAATTTTTAACCTAAGGACTTAGATCATTGACAACAGAGATGATTCAAGATGAGGAACAATGACACCTTGGTGTCCTGAAGAGAACTTGTGCTGATGCTCTGTACCCTCAGATGTGACCTCTTGGTGTTGGTCACAGCTCAGTGGTGGTGGGGGACACAAGTTGAAGCTGGACACTGCCTGTCTCCAGAGGCATGAGGAGTAGAGAAGGTGAAGAGTAGGATGGGAAAGGATAGATGGGGAGGTGAAGGAAAATGCACAACCTGTGTGGAAGGGCAGGATTTGATCAGGAATTAGTGCTCATGAGTGCAATTTCAATTTAATTATATTTTGGGGGGTCAGGCCCAGGCTGTGGTGCAGGTCTGCCTGAAGCACAGCAAAGGAAGAAGCTAATTACGGGTAATTATTCACCAAGGAGATCACTGGAGCTGGAGGAGAGGGCTACAAGGGCTCCATGTCCCTCACAGAAAGCTCAGCTCAAGCTCCCAGACACTTAAGAGGTAAGGACTGGTCCTTTTGGGTGTCAGGGGCTAGGAAACATCCTGAGGGATTAGATATCCCTTCCCAACAGCAGCTGCCCCCAGGAAACACAAGCGCTGCCAGGCTGATGTCTGTGCTTCTGCCCATGGTCTCGGCAGCTGGAGGGCACCCCGTGGTAAAAGTCACCTGTTTATCAGCCCAGACTAAAGCCTCCTGCTGGGGGATGCAAAGGCCAGGATCTTGCTCCAGGCTCTGCAGGAGAAGGTAGCCCAGACTGACTGGGGATCAGCAAAGCACAGCACCCCTTTGCCTTCCCTGCTGGGAATGGAGCAGAACTAAATCTCAGTCTTTTCTGCTGTTGTGATTTTTACAAATTTTTATATGGTAAGAGAGCTCATTAGTGATGTGGTAGATTACGTGCTTATATTATCAGCAGTAAAGCAAAGTTGCTTTTAATTCCACCATCGTTCAACACATTTCTCAGTGATTTTTCTATTCATTCTTTTATTTTTTCCCTGGGTCCCCACTAATAGAAATTGCTTTGTTGTTAAACTCAATTTCACTCTTGACTGGATTGAAATACGCTTATTTCCCTTCTAAAATAATAATAATAAAAAATCTAAAATGATTTGCACTCATCACATATGAAAAGCGAACATTTTTCTTCATATGGCCTATCAGGTTTAAATGTCTGAGGGTTTCAGAAGTTTATTTTTTTAATGGTCTAATTGCATGATCTCAGCCTATAGCTGGGGGCTTTCCAGTTGTTGCTTTATGAATTTGAATAAGTCAAGTGCCTGGATGCTCTGACTCGTGGGGCTCAGGGACACGGTGGGGCAGAGGTGGCCAACTCCTTACAACCTGCTGCAGGAAGGGCTGTGAGCACTGGTCAGCAGCAGCTCCTCTCCTGCAGTAATTAGAAGGCTGGAGAGCTCTTGCTCTCCTAACCCCTGACTTTATTTTCTTTAATTCCAGCTGAAGCTCAGCATGCCTCATCCCTCTTTGTTTGGCTAATGCTGGGGCCAGCTTGCCAGCCTCCTGCCACTAACTGGGGTGGCTCCCAGTCTGGCACTGCCCAGCTGCATTGCAGGGGGTACCAGTGTCCTGCCCAGGCTCTCCGGTCTTGCTTTGGGATGTCCCTGCTGTTGAGGGAGGGGGGTGGTGGGTTATAAGCTGCCCCCAACCCTGTGATGCACCATTTTGCATCCTCCTCCTTTCTTGGGTTCAAATACACCTCCAAATTGTGCATGTTGATGTCACTGGGTCAGTGACCTCATTTCACTGAGCCTTGGGGCCACAGGGGGAATAAAATCCTTACAGAGTGCCCCCCAGACACCCTCTGTCTCAGGAGGCAGCAGGGACTTGGTGCAATGTGCTAATAAGCCTGGGAGGTTACTCCAGACTATTTTTCTTGTGGCCTCCCCTGCACAATGTCCTTTCGATGCTAATTGAATGGCTGAGCAACAGAGTGTCCTCCTGGGACTGTGCTGGACTGGAAATCTCTGCTCAGCTGAGTGTGACAGTGAGGCAGAGGAGGAGGCAAACCTGAACTGGCAGCTTGGAGAAGTCTGTCTGGCAAGGGAATGGATCCAGCCTTTGGGCCTGGCTTTATTTGGAGGTGTCTGGATCTAATCAGGAATGTGTTGCTTTGCCCTCTTCCCAGAGGGTGCTCTCAGGGGGGTTTAGCCTCAAATATTCTCACCCAAAGGGAGGATGCTTTCCTCCTTGGGAGATGTGGTTCAGTGTTGCCCAGCTCCTTTGCTGCTCTCATTTACCCTGGGCTTGGTCTCTTCTTTGTTTCCCCTTCCTTTCCTGTCCTTGTGCAGGGCAGATCTGCCCACAGTGCTCCCCAGGGTGTTGGGAGTTCTCCCCAGGAGAATCGGAGTCCAGTCAATGCACTGCAGCGACACAAATCCATCCCCGGAATCTGCTGCGCAGCTCTCCCTCTCTCTTTAATTTTTAATTGCTGCTCTTGTTTCCTCTGGCATCTCCCTTTGCAGCAGGGCAGTCAGGAAACCTCTCTGACTGATAAAGCTGGATCAGGATTTCCTTTTTACCTTTTGCATTTTCTTCCTAGTGAAGCCAGGGTCATTGCTGGTTTTAATTAACACAATAAGAAAAAATGCACTCATTTCTTTCTCCGAGAGAAAGGGGAATTCAGCTTCCCCTCTGCTCTCAAAACACATCATCCTCTTGGGAGCTGAGGAGTGATCCTTTACCTCTATTTTTCTCCTTTCCTGTAAGTGAATTAGCAGCTAATGGAAGTGAAGGATTCACAGTGCTGACAGCCTTGCAAGAGCAGGAGCTTCCCAAATTCCCCACGCAAGGCTGTGCTGGCGCTGCCCTGTGCTGATGGGAGCTGTAGAATCCCATGTATTACACCTTACCTGGCTGTGCACCTCCAGCACGTATGCAAGCACCAGAGTTCTGTGTCTTATGCTGTGCACCCCAAGGGTCCCAACTGCTGTCCCAGAGAAGAAGGAGCAGAAATTGGTATCTGCCTGAGGTTAAACTGCACTCACTGAGATCTCAGCTATACAGACATACCCAGGAACCAGTGAACAGCCCCAGAGCTCCTTTTGATGGGCAAAACACCCCCCATATGAACACATTCAGGGCTGGTTTAGCTGGGAGCAGGCAGAAAGGCTCGATGCACTGCAGGGGTGGAGCAGGGTGCCTGTGCCTGTTCAGGCTCAAAGTCCCTCTGTCTTGGTGCTACAGAGCTGGAGAGAGGTGTGAGGTGCAGTAATTGAGGCTGAGCTAGTGATGGAGCTGTCATTTTACATTAATAAAGAGCATCTTGTATCCAGAAATATTGTGAGGGTGGGGTGGAGAAGTTACTGTGACTAAGTGATCTTATGCCCAGAGCATTGGGTAATCCTGCAATTAAATTATATTGCTTATCTTAAGGGCAAAATTGTACACGAGGAGAACTTGAGAAAGTAGCTTGTCATAGCACATTACGACTTGGTGGTTTGCTCTGATTCTCCTCCTCTGTGAGCATTATTTTTCTATGAAGGCCAAGTAGCTTGAGGCTCAAGAGGAGGCTCCAAGAAACAAGGGAAGCGTCTTATCCCCAGGCATTGAAATATTGAAGAGGGGTCCAGGGCTGGAGTGAGAACTCTGGAGAGTCCTGGGGTGCCTTTGGAGCCCTGGCAGTGCTTGGGAATTGCTCACTAAAAGCCAAGAGAAAGGCTGTCATCGTGACTTGTTTAGAGGCACCCATGGGTGTGCTGCCAGCAGCTGAGCAGTGATGACTGTCAGGCTGTGCCCTATATGGAAGTATGATATTTTAAGCTTTATCTGTAGTGGTTTACACTCCTTGTATCTATAACCCTTTTTTTTCCAGTTGTGGTGGTCTAACCCATCGTGATCTGTGCAGTGAGGGCTGGGTTAAGGCTGTATAGTAACATGGCTATCCATTGATAATTCCTGATATCCTTTGCTGGGCCACTGGTGCAGGGTGAGCCCTGGCTGCTGGATGGTGCTCCAGGGTTGAAGCTGGAACTGTGGCTCTGCCCCAGGTTATGGGCAGGACTGTGGAGGTGGCTGTCGGGTGCCCATACTGGAGATGTTCCATCTCTACCTGTGGTAAGAGGAGCAGCAGGCTCTGGTGGCCTCCCTCTCTCCCTCTGTCACCTGGCCATGAGGGTGTCCCTGCATGTTGGGGTTCCCCTGCTTAACTGCCAGGTTTATGGGATATTGCACATTGTTAATGGGGCTGTTACAACATCACTAAAGCCTCTGTGCAGCCGTGCAGGGGAACTGAGAGTTGCTGTCTGCTGGCTGAAGCCAAAATAAAGCCCTGTTGAGCGGGGATTGCCAAGAGCAGTTTTCTGCATATTTTATTTTATTTTTAAAATTCATTTTACTTTATTTTCTCTCTTTTTTTTTTTTTTTTTTTTTTTTCCCTGTCCAGCACTGCAGCAGACACTGAGAGGAAGCCAGGGTGGCTGAGCTGCCTTCTGTCAGGGGTCTGTTTCCAGTCCTGTAGGGAGGCAGTGGGACACACACACCATTTCAACCCAGGTCCTTTTTCCCACTGGGTGACCTTCATCCCTAAGTCTTACAAAATTAACATTCTGTGCCTCACCATAGCCCAACCTTTTCCTTCTGGGATGCTGCTGCCATTGGCCTCAGGGAAGAGCTGCCACTTGGCACCACCCAGAACTTGTGGGATGAATAGCAGGATCTCTATCGTTATGGAGGTGGGGGGGGTGGTCCCCGCTCCATGCTGCAACTCTCACAGGCCCCTGCTCTGCACTCCCCGGGATGGGATGCTCTGTTTTCCTCTTGGGAGGGTGCTGCCAGCTCCTGGCATGTGGGAGGCAGTGATTTGGCTGCTCCATTGACCACTTCATGGTGTGTGTTTATGTGCATTAGGAAGGTTTCCAGCCCCATCATGCTGAACTGGGCACAGAGCAAAAGGCTGGGTGGAGAGCAGCAACGGGGGAAACATCAGGCTTTAAGATGGCTTTACAGCTCAGATGCATTCTAAGGGTCTCCTGGCAGAGAAGCAGGAGTGTGGAATGGAGGAAGCAGCCAGGAACAAGGAGATCAAGGGTGGCAGGATCCCACAGTACTTCATTAATCTGCTGCTTCCATCCTTGCCCAAAGGGCAAGTTAAGAAAACCAGCTGGTCTTTCCAGAGGCAGACAGATGCCCCAGAAGACTCCTGACTGCACCTGAAATAGCAGTGATGGAAGCACTCTGGCTGGGGTCTGCCAGCTCAGTGGATCTGGGCGGTTGTGTCCGTAACATCCCCAGGGGATGGGTTCTTCGGAGGAGTGTTCTTGCCAAGATGTTGGGCTGCTTGTGTTGAAGATCAGGGAGAGCTGACCTAAGGGTTTGAATTTGGCTTGACAGCTGCTTCTGAGCCATGCTTTCTGCAGCTCCCCAGTCTGTATGTCCATCTGCCTTGATCTGGTGTTATTCCACTCACACCCAGTGTGGCAATGATTCCTCCTCTGTCCCCTGCCCATGAAAAATGTGAATAAACACAAAATTGTGAGTGAACCTCTAAAGGATATGGTTTATCTTCTCATTTCTCCTTGGCAAAAAAAAAGTAGTGTTTTGTGGGGAAAAAGTGCTTTTTCATGGAAAATTTCCAGCTGTCTTTTGTATCTGAGCTTGCCTGTGGCTGATGCTGCAGAAGCATATGCTACCTCGAGCTCTGCTGACCAAAGCCACCCTTGATTTACACCAGGGAGGAGGAAGCAGAGCGAGTGCCTGGGATCCCTATGGAAATCGTGGTATCATTACAGTCATAATAACAGCATTTCCTCTTCATCAGCCTTGTGGGAAAACACCAGGATTCTGCACAAGCAAAGAAGCCCCCATTGAGCTTACAAAGGAGGGAGCATTTGGCTGGTTGGTGCTGGGATAGTGTTGCAATTGCACAGTGCCCGCAGAGCAGATGTTTGAGATCTGACAGGTTGTTGGGGTTGGAGGAATGTTCCTTGCAAGCAGGATGGAGAAGGGCTGGATCTCTTCCTCTCATGGGGAAGACCATGAGAGCAGAGAGTTCCAGCATGGGGAAGTCAAAGGGGCAGCTTTCCCCCAGTGTCACTCCCTGCTTTATGAGCCCGTGGTGGTACCAAGTGCAGTGAGGGATGGGCAGCCATGGGGCCAAACGTGGCACGAGGGGACGCTGTTTGCACCACAGCTGCCCCAGACTAGGGCCCGAGGACAACAGGCTCCTCTCCAGTTCTCTGCAGTTTCGTGCTCACCCCCTCCCTCGCTGCTGGTAGGGTGCACCCATGCCAGCTGGGCACCCTCGAGTAGGAAGGAGGTGGGGTACCTCTGGGCTCTGTGCACATTCAGCTCCTTTAAGTCCTGAGCTTTGAGAGGTTTTTATTGCCTGTCACCTTTCACACGTGAGCTGGGAGCACCTCTGCTGAGCTCAGCAGCTGCTTCTCCTGCCTCAGCTCTCATGGTCCCTTCTTTGTCTTCCCAAGGACGCTTCCCTGTGTCCCTGCCCCGGCTCTTCCACACCACCGTGTTCCTTTTGGCAGCACCCAGGGCTGCCTGGTAACGTTGAGAAGGCATATCGCAGGCTGCAACGGTGACCCCCTCAGAAAGAAAATAGGGAAGCAAAGCCACAGTCCAGTTCTGTCAGAGCCAGGCCACAGACCGCACCTTTTTCCCCCAAGCGGGGCTTGCCCCGCTCCTCCGGGTCCCTCCATCCCCCGGGGGCTGCACGAGGGTCTTTCTAGTTTGACACATAAATCTCCGCTGTATATTCCCAGCAAAAGGCATTCCGATCTTCCGAAGTCCCCGCGCCGGGGGCTGTCACCTCTCTCGGAATGCGACCACTATTCCCCCCAGAATGCCTCCCCCCATGGTGAGCAGCCAGCACTCCCCTCTCCCGGGAATACCCTCCGCTCCCAGCCGGGCTGCCGCTAGATGGCACAAGGCGCCCGGCGCAGGCTCCGCGGGGCGGTGCGGGGCGGAGCTGCCTTCCGCGGGGGGCTGCGCGGAACAGCGCGGAGTGGGGCGTGGGGGGGTTTGTCCCCGCACGGGCTTCGCGGGAGCGGAGCTGTCCCGGCAATGGGCTCGGCAGGCAGCGGGTAGGGCTAGGGCGGGCGGGGAGG
>JANHGL010024326.1:0-14042 GCA_024611195.1 Ceyx melanurus
GGGGGGGCACAAGCACCGACCCACGGGGATCCTCAGGGCACCTACAGCAGTGTCAGACGTGCTGGTCTCATCTTCGTGAGCCATCAAGCTGAGATGCTGCACGCAGAGCGGGGTACACACCATGAGGATGTGCTACCCAGCTCATCCCAGCCCTCGCTGCCCCCCACCAGGGGCTCTGCCCCCCCAGATCCTCAGACTCTGGTGCCCTCTGCCCATGTCTCTGCTCCAGCAGCATGGAGCATCTTTAACAGAGATGGGGCTCCACTGGACAAGAGGTGGGCCTGGGACAGGAATCTTCCTCTCGCTCCCTTCCACTAAGATGCATTTGTTTCCCGTGAGGGCAGAGGTTTCCCTTGTGCATGTTCCTGTTTTCCTCTGTCAGCATTTCCTTTAATCAGAAGATCTGATGCAATCCCACAAAACCCAGCTAGTTTAAAAACTCCATTAGGACTGGGAGTGTTTTAATCACCACCTTGCCTGACCTGACAGGTTTCAAAGATGTCCTCCTGGCTTCATTTCCAAACAGTTAACATTTCCTAGAGAAGAGGAAGGGTTTTTTTGTGTTTCAACAAGACAGTTAAAAATCTCCCTCATTTATCATCATGGTCCCATTTTCAATGTTGCTTTCCTGGAAATCATTTTGGGATGGGGAAGGCAGATTGTATCTCACACCATGATGTTTCAGCACAGTGCCCTCAGAATACCTGACTAGAGTCAGCCTAACACCCATCCAAAAATGGGACAAAGCTTAGCCATGGTTATCCAAGTCCCCTTCTACTTGACAAGAAAGGGGAAAGGAGTTGGGTGTCCCAAGCACCCTTCAGCTTGAGCACTTTAGGGGGGACAGGACACCTCTTAAAGTGTTGTGGAGTTTCCTTTGGCTTCTCCTGGAGGTACAAAGGTGCCTGGAGAGGAACTTGCAGGCTGTACTCGTTTCCATGCCAACAACCACACACAAAAAAAGGGCTATTTCAGCTAGAGAGTAGCTGATTTTCAAATGACAAAACTATCTGCCATTTAGTGAGGTTTGTTTCTCCTAAGGAGCTAAGGGGGCCCTAATCCTTACTGTGGAGGAAGCATCTGCAATATTTCATTGTGAAAATTGAAGCTGTTCTGGAATTAAGGAGGCAGGAGAAGGGGACTTGGTGTCCACACCTGCAGACCTGAGGCAGGCAAACTTTCCAGTGGAATCTGAGGAAATTTTACCTGCATGTCCCAGCATAAGAAGCTGTTGGCCAGGGACACAGAATCAGAGAATCAGAGAATGTTCAGGGCTGGAAGGGACCTCCAAAGGGCATCTAGTGCAGCCCCCTGCAGTGAGCAGGGACACCCTCAACCAGACCAGGCTGCTCAGACCCTGGAAACACTGGAAACCAGAAGGTGGCATCCAGGTGGATCCCTTAATTCAGGTTTGGCCTTCAAAAGCTGCTTTTCTTTAGCATAGCAGGATCATAATTTGGGAGAGAAGACTTGGATTTGATCAGAAAAGATCTCCCCAGCCCTTGAAAGGATGCAGCTGTAGCATCCTGGTATGTACTTGATCTTGGCATAGCTAGAAGTCACAAGGCTTCAATTACATTGGTATAGTCAGTGAAATAAACCCTGAAAATCAACAGGGTTCATTTCTGATCTAAAATGGAAATCAATTCTAAAAGGTGTTTTTGGGGGCCCTCAGCAGACAACAAAACCTATAGGTCACAGGTACAACCAGCACAGCACTGCAGAAATCTCTCTTCAAGCCCGTGCACCATTTGTTCTTTGTTTCAGGCAAGAAAATCCTGAGAAACTAACACTTTTTTTTTACTTTTTTTTTTTTCCAGAAAAATGCTGGGCTGCAGCTCTCACTGGGGGAAAAAATGGCAGAGCTCAGAGCCCTCGTGAGCAACTGCTTGCTGAGAAACTCTGCCAGGAATTATAACTTGGAGGGTGGAGGGGAGAGTGTGGAGCAGAAGAGGTCCAAGATGATGTGAGAAAATAATCTTTTTGAAAAAGAGACATGCAAAGCAAAGAGCTGCTCTCTGGATGAGTTTTGAATGCCAAGTTTCAGCAATTTTCAGTGCCACATTATAAACCCTTGGAAAAAAAAAGAGATTTAAGGCTTCTTATCAATTAGATATTCTACCCTTTGTGCTCATCATTTTTACAGAACTGCAAATGCTTCTCACTCCCTTCTCCTCGACTCAGGGGGAGAAAAAAAACCCGAGGGAAACTCTAAGCTCCTTTTGGGGACAAGCTGCTTGCTCATGAGGCAGAAAGCTTGGAGGGCTCTGTGCAAGACCCTACACACAATGCCAGGAGTGTCCCTCCCCAAACCTGTTCTGGGGTTAGTGCTCTAACTGCCCCTTCCCCATTCATCATATCAGTCCAGTCACTCCTCAGGAATGACCCAGCATGACACCACGAGAATGATCTCTGACCTTCAGCAGGACTGGCTCCTCCAGATCAGGCTGGGGTCGTGAGGAGGGCAGGAGGGAGAAGGGGGTCTGGTGGACTTGGGGATTAGCAGAATTTGCAGCCTCCAGAGCCAAAGGCAACGTGGTGATGGCATGAAGCTGTCCTCGTGGCTCAAGAACCAGCCTCATCATCTCAGCCGGCAAGGCCGGGAGTGTTATGGGAGCTAAAGGTGTCTCTAGGGTCATGAGAAGCCCTTGTGAGCTGCTCTGGACACAGAGAAAATGCCCCTGCCCTGATCCAGGCTGGCTGCACCACAGAAGCCACAAGCCAGGGCAGTGATTCTGGGCCCCATCCTGACATTCCTACATTCAAAATGTAGATGCTTTTTTCTGTGTCTTGGCAATGGCCAGATCTCACCTATACTGTAATATTAATATATTCTAGATGTCCTCAGATACTTTTAGCCAGAGAGGAGGACCTAAGACAGTTTCACTTAAGGCATCTTTCACATCCAAAAGTTGTATGATGAAATACAAGTAAATTTACTTCTTTCAGATGCTCCTGATCTCGGTCCATGCTGAAAATATTCAGTATTAAGTACATGAATCATAGCACTGAACTCATCACCACCTCAAGTCTAGCAAACACTCACTGTTTACAAACAACTCCACCCAGCTGAGTTTACAAATCTTGGTTCAGCTAATCCCTAAATTACCCAAAATGCAATCCTGTGAGCAGGATCAGGGCCTAATGATTTAATCCAGCTAAGAATTACTAACTACTGATGCTGGAGAGTACAATGGGGCCATTCATCTGCAGAGGGTTAGGGGGGAGGTTGAGATTTAGAAATAAAATTGGGAGTGATTTTTCTGTAATACCAATTAAAATTAAACAATGACTCTAATAAGTTCTCGATGCAGACAAGCAACAAATGGAAAGGGCTGCAATCCTTTAACTGAGAGCATTTCATCTGCTCAACATTCACTCTTGGAAAATCCAGACTTAAAATGTTAATGCTGCTGGGTTTAGGTCCTTTTAGTGGGGGGGTGTGATCTGAAGTCCACCAAAGCACCACCTCTTGCCAAGTTATTCTTTCATATTTGTCCAAGAGCATGGCATCAATAACAACTGCAGTGACACTGCCCTCATGCCATTATCTGTAGAGAGATTGCCTTGTCACCAAGACTAGTTAGAAACCCTGGAAAATTCCCTCCAGGAAAGCTGAACATAGCAGTTTTTGCTCAGTGTTTACCCAGAATATTTACTAAAGCAGTGTTTAAGGAAAGGCATGTTATTCTGCATGGGGCACCAGGGAGGTCTACATCTCCTGCTTCCCCCAAATCAAACAAACCACAGAGCTAGCAGGGAAGTTCCAAATATTCCCATCCCTTGGCTGTGTGGCCTGAGAGGGTGCAAGAGCTCCCCAAGATTTTAATTCCTGCTCTGCCTTTGCAGAAAATGGAAAAGATGGAGCTGCTCTGTCATTCTGGCAGGTGATTCAGCTTTCTCTGCTGAGTCCTGGCAATTAGTCTGGGTGATTACAACTGTGGGAAAAGCTCCAGTTGCAGGTGGCTGCTTACGTGGGGTGGGTAGGGAAGCTAAAGGAGGACTCAGCACTGGCAGCTGCTCTGCAAGGCACTGTGCCTGGGGCTAGACTCAGCCCTGGGCTGGATTGCCACAGCACCATGCAGTGTGCAAAAGGAGTGCAGAGATGTTGCCTCCTCCCTGTCCCCTGCATGGAGGCGGCAGAACAAGAAAGTTCCTTGCATCCCCCTTCCTCCCTGTGCACCTCTGCAGGGCTAAGCTGTTCTCACTCAGGGTGCTGTGCCAGGGCATGGCCCTGCCCTAGGCACCAGCAGCAGCTGCTGGCCTAGAACAACATCTACAAACCAATTCCCTGCAGAGAAAGGGAGAAAAAAACCTACCCAAACCAAACAACCCTTTACAGGAAAGAAATGAGCATGTAGATGCCTCACCAGTAATTCCATTAGAGATTATTAAATCTACTGCCCCTAAATAAGGTCATTGTGTGTCCCCCCAATCTGTCCCTCCTTTGCCTGTTTCCTCTGGGCAGGCACCAGCACCAGGGTTCTTTATACATCATCTGAATCTATTCTGGGAGGGAAGATAAATTGGTAAATTCTATGGCATCTGCTACAGACACTTCATCCACTTGCTGCTGCACCAAGCTGACTGCTCCTTCCAACATTACAGAGCAGAGGACAAGCAGCAGAGAGAAAACAGAGACAGAAAACTGCCACATCTCCAACTCTGCTCCAGAAGGGTGATGAGCTGAGTGAAAGTCATCCTTGGCCGTGGAAAAACCCTACATTTCATCATCTTCTCAAGATGGATGGTTTGAACTGTCCATGCCAAAAGAGCTAGGGAGAAAATCTTTTAATCAGTTAAGATGAGCAGGGGGCTGTGAGTGACAGCAGGCCAGACATGACCTGTCTCTGGGCTCTGCTGTAGCTGGGATCCATCCATTCCTCTGGGACAGGCTGCTCCTAAGACCCACAAACACTCTCCCCCTTGCTGGGCTTCCCAACACTTCTGCAAAAGCTCTGCAAACTTTACAGTTCAAGCCTGATCTTTCATTTAGGATATACTTGATTTCACTGTTTTCCAGTGCTCCTCCCACACTTCCTTTCTCAGTGCTGTGTTTTCTGCAGGGTGAAAACTCCAAGGCAAAAAAAAAAATAACCAAATTGCTTCCATAGCCAACACGTAGCCCTGGCTAGGCATGGAACACAAAATATCATGGGAATTAAAGAGTGCTACCAAGAGTGATGCCAACCTTGTGTCCTTTTGTACACATCATCCTCCTCCTCACAAGAAAGAGTGCAAATGAACATTCCCACACCTGGCAGAAAAGAGCCTGAAGCTGGGAATCCATAACTGGGGTTAAGTGTCAAACTCCTCAAGGCCAGAGGAAGGATACACCATCCCCATCATGCTTAGAAAAGAGCAATGCAAGAAGAGGGGAAGGGGACAGGGAAGCAAATAAATAAGGACAATGCACAATTTATGAAGACAAGAAGGTACTAAGTGCTACTCACCCAGAGTGTAAATTGGTATTGATGTCACAACACAGCCC
The DNA here is from genome assembly GCA_024611195.1 of Ceyx melanurus. Classification (NCBI taxonomy): domain Eukaryota; kingdom Metazoa; phylum Chordata; class Aves; order Coraciiformes; family Alcedinidae; genus Ceyx; species Ceyx melanurus. Next base: position 5,492 of record JANHGL010024326.1, read on the forward strand.
AGCCAAAAAATAATGATGATGATAATTTAGAGCTTGCACTATATCTCACTCAAGCCACAGTCCCATCCGGCAGCAGCTCTCACCCTGCTGCTTTCTCCCCCTTCTCTATTCATTGGTGTCCTCTTCAATCAAATACACTCTGTGTTGATTTGATTCTATTTCCTTATTTTATTTATCAACCATTGCTCACTGCTCTCCTCACAAGTTCTCAGTGGGCACGTCAGTCATTTGCTGGTACCTGGCAGCACTCAGAGGAACAAACCTGTCCTGAGGCCACAGGAATGGGAATCCTTACACTGGGAAGGATCTGTGCATCCTTCCCAGCCCTCATCTGTCATCCTTTAATCTCCCTTGTTTTATGCTCCAGATCCTGGCTACCCAGTCCCCACTTCCCAGGTTTATAGCCCTGACTTACTTCCCTCCTGTAACATTTTACTGCTTGGTTATTGGCCCTTGGGGGCCTCATTTACACAAGTGCTGTTTTTGCTATAGTTAAGACTAATTCACTGGGTTACAGTTTGCTCTCACATCTGACATGCTGCTCAGCTCCCAGTCTCCTCTCTCCTGCACTGAGGCAAAGGATTTGCTAATAGAAAGGAGATTTTTTTCCTTTTTTTTTTTTTAATTACAAGTATTAATCCCCCTTTTGGGTGTTTCAAACCCTGAATTAAATTCTGCCTCTCTCTCTAGCATGGTCCTGCCTGTTTCTCTTTGAGGCACTTGTGCCCTCTGGGCCCTTCTTAAGGTCTGTGGGACCTTGAGGAGGCTTCATTTGGGATTCCTCTCCTCATCTGATTTGATGTTCTAGGGAAATGGCCCCAGGGGAGCCAGATCTGGCCTGTTAGTGCCTCTGGTCCAGCTGACAGTGTTCTGTTCCTGGAATGCATGTGGGTGTGGGTGTGTTTCCCCTTCCTTTCTTGTTTTCTCATTCTTTTTATTGTCATTTTCTCATTAGGGAAGGAAATACTTTCCTTGTCATTTCTGTTCATTCCTTCCTTAAAGCTTTCTATGGTTCCTGTCTGATCACCAGGTTCCTACCTACACAGGTACAGGGCAGGGATACACACAGATAACACTGGGGTGACTACACAGCTCATCTCCATAAATCTCCCTAAACAAGGCTCATTTTCCAGGGCTCTTTGCCTTCAGAGCTCCAGCTGGCTCTGCCATTTATTTGGTTTATGGACCAGTTTCATATAAAAGCCACTCAGGGCCATTCCCTGCACTGAGCCAAACCTGGAATCACCTGCAGGCAGAGATCCATGGAAGCTGCACTCTGGGACCTGCCTGGGGTTGCATGCCCAGCAAGACCCAGTTCTCTCAGGGAGAAACTCCCCATTGGAGTCACACTGGCACCTCCCAAGTGCCAGGATTCAAGAGTCTGCTGAATTCTGCCTCAGTAAACTATTCAGCATCAGCTTCATTCCAAACAGCACCATAACAGTGTCAATTCCATGCAAAAAGCAACATTAATTTATCAATAATACTGCTTTTTGCAGTTCTCTGTTATTTTTACAGGATCTAAAGCTTATTGCCAACCTTCCTTAGATTTCCCAACCTATCACAGAGATAAATAGATACCCTTTCTTTCTTTCTTTTTTTTTGATAAACTGTGGCACAAAGAAATTAAATAAGTTGCCTGAGGTCATAGAGTGAACAGTTCAGGAACTGGATCACTGGACCCATTCTTTTCTTCTCATTTCTGTGTTTCTAACAGCAAACCCCCCAGGGGTCTGACACACACTTGCACATGATTTTCCCAAACTACCAATATTGGGAAAAAATCTATTCCTACACAACTGAGACCAGTGTATCATCTGAGATGGCAACAAAGCTGAAGCAGCATCAACTGCAAGGTTTTCACTTGCTGCCTGATGGAGCTCCCCACATGGAGGTGGGAGGGAGGAAAGACCAAAAAAATAAAGATGATAATAATAATAATAATAATAATTAAAACTGCCAGCTCTGTTGCAGCACATGTCTGCTTCCTGGCCTGGCATGACACCCCCAGCAGCACTGCCAGAAACACTCTGAGAGAGCAGGGTGTGAGTGCTGCAGGATCCCCCAGCTGGTGGGAGCACCAAGGAACCAACGTGTTACAAATTCCTGCAAACCTCACTTGTTTCAAGAGACAGAGATCATGTCTGATGAATTTACCAGTTAAAAATGGAGGAATCTTCAGCTTTGGGCCTGTTTCTATTCAGGGGGCAAAGCTACAGCTCCAGGTTCCTGCATCTGAACCCTGTTGGGGGCTCTGGCAGCAGCTGCCTGTGAGGTTTGGAAGTTGAGACCCCAGCTCCAAAGCTCAGCCTGGATGATACTGGTTTCAGGAAGAACAAAAATGTCCTGCTGATGCAGACACAACTGTCACATATAGATTGAACCCCAGAAGGGCTGTGTCCTCACTCAGCACCCAAACCTGAATCTTTCCACAGATTCCCACTGAAAGATGCAACATCCTCCACCCTTCCTATATGTACTAAACACTGCAGCACTGATTGGCCAGACTGTCCCTCCTCCCTCAGTGAGCTCAGCTCACTGACTCCAACAGACCTATTTATATGAACAATAATTACTTCTCTGAATAAGGGATTAAATCTTCAGCTATTAGACTCTAAAGTAAAAGCCCAAATGACAGCCACTAATCTCTTCAGGGTATAAAAGTAGTTTTTTAGATGGTACATTAACTGGCTGTGTCTAAAATGTGCATTCAGACATAGGGGAGAAGCTGGTCAAGGTTTAAGGTGGCAAGTAACTGTCTCCAGCATGGTCAAGTGTTCTAAGGCAGCACATACATTGCAGATGACACCCTAGGTGGTTTTCAGGGCTACAGATAACTATAGATATGTGAACTTAGAGGTGGTGAAAAAGCACTTTGAGCAAAATTCAAACAAAAGGACCCAGCATTCCAAAGAGACTGAATCCAAAATGAGAATAGGTATTGCATACCTCACTCCTGTTGATGATCCCATGGAGCACCAGCAGTGCAGAGGAGCTTTGCTCTCTGAGTTTCTTTGTGCTCCAGGCAGGGGTTTTCACTCTATTCATGGAACCTAAAATAATAAAGGGAGAAGTGGTCACACTGATGGCCTTCCAACTCTTCCTGAGTCAACGTTGATGGGCAGAGTTAAAGCAGCAGGAGCCTCCCACAGAAACTTCTTCCACCCTTTGTGTATCAGAACTCCCTCCCCTCAATAACACCATCATTCAGCAGGTTGAAACACAGAGCCAGGGGTGGGGAGCACATGGGCCAGCCCTGCTGCAAGACACAAACCTCCTCACACCTGATGTTCCCCCTGTGCTGTTAGAATCAGAAACAGGAATCTAGAAACCAGCTCTTCCCTCATCACAGGCTGATCCATTCTCACCCAAAGGTTCTTGAAATGGGTATGAAGATTTTCACTGACTACAGTGAGATGAAGGCTGCTCCAGGCTTTCTTCCAGGAGATCTAACAACCAGCAGCCATGCCCTAAACTCACATGATCTCTAATCATTCCCATTGCCAGTAACTAACAACCCTGGCACCAAAATCTTGCCATTTTTCCCAACAAATCCAAGCAGCATTTTTTTACATACTCCAAGGGGTTAAAAGCCATTTTCTTCTGGATACATTTGACGTGGCTCAATTTCTAAAGCACTAAATTGTAAGCCATAAACCCATGTCATTATTTACTTTCTTAAAGATAACATGGAGCCAGCTTCTCCCTGTGTCTGGCTCTGTTTTGCTGCCTTTTGGGGGCATTCTTTGTGACTGCTGCACGGCTCAGTGACTCCCCAGTCAGTGCATATATGGAAAATCCCTGTCAGACAATGGCCCAGGAGAGGGCAGGAGGAAATCTCCAGCCCTGCTTGGTTCTCTCCTGGCTCCTGCCCTCCCCACACCCAGGTGCCTCTGTGGCCATCTCCTTGTTTTCTTGTCACACCCCATGCCCGTGTGGGGCAGAGGGAGTGGGGAGGGGACACAGGGAACAGAAGGAGCTTGTTCTCAGGGAAGTGTGGCATGCAGACTGGCAGGCTTCTTTTATCCTCTTGCAGTTCAGTAAAAGCCTCAATTAACTCCACATTAATTATTAAATCAGAACAATGAGTATTTGGGTTCCAACAGCTAAATTCTGTTACTGCTGTTGCTTTGGGAACCTTGGCTAGTTTTACAGTTTAGGACAGAAATATCTTTCTTCATGGAGTTCCTGGGCTGCTGTTTTTGTTTTCCTCTCTGTGGGCCCATTTTTAATCACAGTATCTCCTGCACACATGCAGGGAAGCATTCTGGGGCCTGTTTCACCTTGAAAACTTGCTGGATCTAACCCATACAGCTCTTCCAGGCTCCTGACAGGTACCAGCAACTAGCCATGAGATTCCACCCCCCCAGGAAAGCTCTCAGATGAAGGCTCTCCGTGAAGCTGGAAGCATTTGCACAGCCCCCTGTGAAGTTCTAGGACCCAAGCTTTAACACTACAAAATGCTTTTATTTCCTTATGAATTTAATGTCTTTGGGAAAGAGCCAACCTGATAGAATTGAATGCAAAGGCTTTATACTACAAAAGTAGTCAGTCAGCCACCTTTTCTGTTTCCTTCACTGCTTGGCTGTTCAGACAGGGGAAGCTAGCAAAACTTCATGCTTGACCTGCAGTACCACTGACAACATGTGATTTGTTTTGCCTCTGTTGGAAAAGACTGCAATATTTGCTGCAGCAAACTCCCTGTCAGCCCACGTGTCCTTCAGCCCTGCCATTGACCACAGCTCTCCAGTTCTGTTGGCAGAAATGAGGGGGGGGAGGGAACACCCATGGTAAATACATTTGTACTGGGGAAGCTGCTTCCACGTCAAACCAAAACAGAATGGTCTAGAAAGAGACCAACAGTGAATATTTGTTTCTAACATTGCAAATGTTTTGAGATACTCCACACATTGTTGCCTCTGTGCATGAGCTACCCAGGGCTCTGGGTCATGTAAGAAAGCCAGCAGAGAAGGTGGCACACAGTGGAAAGGATGTCTGGCACTGTGTGGCACAACCACCCCCAGAGAGAGGCTCTGGACAGTGCTGCAAGGAGCCCAGACTTGATCCCTTTCTGCTGCACACTCCCCTGGGCATCCCTTTGGCAAGTTGTGCAGTGCCTGATGGAAACCAGGCTGTTCAGCCCCATGCTGCAGCTCTGCCTTTGCAAAACCCACCTTTCAAAGTGTTTTTGAGATCCTGGATGAAAGCTGCTCTTATGGCTTACAGTTAATGAGGTAATCATTATTATTTATTATTGTGGGAGTTGCTGGAGAAGTTGCATGAAAGCAGAGAAGCAACCTCGACCTTATGTACTTACAATTCAATATCCTTTATCAGACTTCACTGCAAAGTTCACCAGGGTAGGGGCTCATTTTGTTCTGCAACACTTCAAAAGGCTATGGAAAGAATTAATACAATGATCATTAACAATCATGATAAATACCAGCAAAGCTGCCTGCCTATGGATAGCAAAATCCATATATTATTGCCAATTTAGAAGGGATTACCAGTGGCCAATAGGAAAGTCTCTCTAAAATGTTGAAATATGGCTTGTTTAATGCCCACCTTCATTTGCATTTAGGGAAGACACATTTAGGGACTAGAATTCTGAAATTCAGACCATTAAACAACATCAGAAAAACCAAGGGCAAGGACAAAAGCCTGTTGAGGCTTCTCTGCTTGAGAGGTTCACCCTGGGTAGTGGGAGATGTCCAATATAGAGCCCTGTGATACTCCTGCTTACACTGGATTTATGTCCATGGAAATCCTCTGACTCCAGCTGAATTGCTCTTCCACCAGCACAACAGCAGACTCAGGGCCAGGTTCTCTGCAGCAGGAAAGGAAAAAAAACCACCAAATCTGAAGAGTTTTCATTTGTATCTGTGCCTCACACTCTGCCCCATTTACAGAGCTATTTCTCCCTCTTGCAGGGTCTAAGAGCAGCAAGAAGTGTTCACAGCTCCAACCTTTACCTGAGTACAGACATTTCTCAATCAAACATCATCCCTGTAAGGAACAGATGGATGTCTGTCCCCACTCTATAGGTGCTGCAGCCCCAGGGGAACCAGTAGAGAGGCATCCAGTCATTAAACCCTGATTTCAAACCCTTCATAGGCTGTTTCTGGCCCTTTTTCACCAGAGAGCCCACTGTTTGCTAAGCAAACAGTTTTTGTTGCCAAGTGTGTGGCCAAAGGATCAGGGCATAACCCCTCTGTCCCTGAAGCCAGGCAGGTCAGTCCTTTTGATTCATGGATTTTCAGAGAGAATCCCATCATCTTCTAGTGGCACCCAAGCACAGAAGGGAGCAACCTCCTGCAGACTGGAGACAGCAGGGAAATGAGCACAGGGAGCCTGATCCAGAACTGATGACAGAAGAACCATTTCACTCATCCCTGTTTCTCCAGGCTTCACTCCTTAGAGAATGCCATCGAGGTGCTGCTAGAACCCACCAGAAATGGACCTGTGGGAGCAAGTCAAAGGTCCTACCATCTTCCCCTGGTCCAGGAACCCCTCTCACATGATGAATTACTGGCTCTGTGAAGCAAAGATGAGTGCTCTCAGTGCAGACTGCAGAAGGGCTGCTCCTAATCAAAAGCAGCTGGCTTGTTGATTTCTATTTTTTCCCCCCATTGTCTATTTTGGTGTTTATAAAACCCGAAGTTGAGAGCTGTGTGGCTGTGGCCTCCTCACAGCAGTGACTTGCTTGTAAAGCCAGAAAGACATGCCAGCTCCATGGTACACAGAGCACTCCCAAGGGGAGAAAACACCCCTTGGTGTAAGGCCAGGCCAAAGTCTTCGTGCCTGTGGTGCAGAGAGGTGGATTCCCAGGTCAGCTCCCAGCAGGAATGCAGAGCAGACTCCCCCACCTCAGCTCCCTGGGGAAGAAGGGGTAACACAACCACCCACCTTTGGAAGGAGCAGCCCATCTTAAAACGGGGCAGCAGGTTTCACCAGGTCCCCTCTCACTTGGAACCACCTTTCCCATGCAGATCCCAAGAGGAGATGCTTGACCAGGCTCTAGCTCCCTTTTCCCAGTGCCCCCCATGTTAGCTGAGAGAGCTCTGCTCATTCCCAAACAGTTTTCTTGTGCTCAGGGGCTGCAGAGCCAGGTCAGAGCCCAGAGCTATGGAATCCATTTGAACTTCAGCAATCCTGGGAAGCTTCTGCTTTTTTCCCCTGTTTTTATAGCTCTTTCAGTCCTAACTTGTTCTTGAATATTCTTTCTTTGGCACAAGACTGATTAAATGCCTAATGCCTAAAGAAAAGTGGGAATACTGAAGGATTTAGGAATACCTAAATTTATGGTAGGATTAGCTGGAGTTTGATCCTGCCTGACACAAAGAATGAACATGAACAATCAAGAAGGACATTCCAGCCCCATATCTACTACTCCTGCTGTAAATGATCTAGAAATAAAGGATTGCATTAAAAAAAAAACCAACCCCAAACCAGTTTGACATTCATTTGAGGTATTCCAGTATGTTACAAGAAATCAGTATGTCTGATGAATAATTCCACTATAATTCAAAGAATATTTTCTAAGAGAATTAAATAAATAAGAAGTCCTAATTCTTCTATTGCTTACATCAGTTTTATAGAAGAAAAAAAAAATAACCTTAATGAAAAAAAGGAACCAGACCCAAAGAAAATATTTGGCTGGCTCCCATTGTACTGCCAATGAAATTTAGCACTGAGCTTAATTGAGTAGGACCAACAGCAGAAATACCTACGTCTTCCATCCAGCCATAGCAGTCAAGGCTCTGCTCAGATGTTGGTTGATGAAATTAGCATTTCTGTGACCAGAATGAATGATTCAGGAGCTAATCTAGTGCAGATTTCCTTGGGTGACCTTGGGCACGTTTCAGTTCCCTTTCTCCAAAGCAGGGATAACAGACCCACCACTTTGGACGGCTCTGGGGAGACACATTCACAAGTTTGCCATGGACTCAGATTGAATTAGGGATCGATCCAGGGGAAAACGACGGGCAGATCCTGTGGAAGGAAGGAATAAACCGGGGAAGCATTACGAGCTGATTTCCATATGGGAACTGTAGGTTCTCGGCACCACAGAAAGCCAGCCAGCCACACACACGCTTACCCTCTCTCCTTCCCTCTAAAAGGATTTTCTTTTACACTGAGAATTAGATTTTTTTTTGAGTCTTTGTTCCTACCCCGGGCTTGACATTTTAAACGCACAGATCAGGCGATCCTGAGCTGAGGGATAACAACAGCGATGCCTTTTCAGTAAGAAACGCTCGCTTATTTAAATCTCGTGTAATTACATTACAGAAATGCTGCAGAACAAGCCCTTGTCTGCCCCTCCCCGCTCCCTCCTTCCCCCGTAGGGACATACCCCCGCCTTTAAGTTGAGGCGGGGTTATTTATCCCGGGACAACAACCCCTCTCCCGCAGGCTCGTCGAAAGCCGCTCCCACCGCGCTGCTCGGGGAGGTCGGGACCGAGCAGGGCGGGTTGGGAAGGAGGGGGGCGAAGCCGCAGGGCCGCCCGCGGTGGCCGGCAGCCGAGGGCACGGCCGCGATGGGCTCGGTGCC
>JANHGL010024328.1:0-25153 GCA_024611195.1 Ceyx melanurus
GAAAGAAAGAAAGAAAGAAAGAAAGAAAGAAAGAAAGAAAGAAAGAAAGAAAGAAAGAAAGAAAGAAAGAAAGAATTCACAGAATGAAGAAAATCAAAAGAAAAAACCACAGAGCAAAGAAAATCATCACATCATTGTGTTAGTCTCATACATCCACACCTCTTGGTAAAAAATCTATCTTAAGATGATGCTACCAGAAAAAGCACAATAATGTGAACAAAAAATCTGTTCTTGAGATTTAAACAGTCACCCCTGAAAAGTTCAAACAGGCACAAGAGCAGATAAACCCTTTGAAACGTCCCCTGAGTATGTCCCCTGCTTTTGCCACAAGTATTAGGTTGTTTTTATATTCAGATATTAGCAGAACATTCTTAGCCAAAAAAGGAGAGAGTTTGCTTGGTCTTCTTTAGTTGTTTCACTAAAACTACCAAATCCCCAAACGGGAAAAAATCCTAACTAATGTGAGAAATAAATGACCCCAAATTAGGGTCAGAAGAAAGTTAGGAAGGAAATAGAGTGAAATAAAACAACTTAAAATTGCTTTTTGTTGACTTAAGTTGAATCTACCTTACATTCAACAGCAATGGGGCCAAAAACATCAAGCTATCTCTAACAAAGTAAAAAAAAACCCCAACGAATTGTTCCTTTCTTGTAAAATTAAATACTCATATGAGTAATGGGAATGGTCATTGTGGGAATACATTAACATTTCAAGATAGTCCAGGTACCTGGGTTTGTAGCCCCCTTAGCCTGCTGTGCAAGCACAATTCAAAATCAGGGATGCCCTGATGTCCCCATGGGGCACGTGGTTGTGATACCTCTGTCACAAACAGCACCTCCTTCACGACTGGTCCCTGGGACCCCATCAGTCATCATCTACATGGCCAGAGTGTCAGAGTGAAAACAGGTCTTGAGGGGAATAGGTCACAAATATAGCTTATCCTTGGTGACTTCAGGAATAACAGGAAGGTTGAATAGCAGAGGGTGACCTTGAGCCTGCTGACCATTAGAGTGTTTATATCAGATGCTGCCAAGAGTGGCTATTTCTGAGTCAGTTTATCTGTTCAGATATTGAACAAGGGGGCTACAATAACTAAGCATGGAACCCCAACTGATCTGGAGACTAGAAATTAGTATCAACTATAATAAAGACATCATGAATGATATGGATACTCAATCGATATTAATCTAAATCTAAAACTCAATATATGGCAAGATGGGAATGATAATTTATTCTAAAACTTTTCTCTCAGGCACTAACCTGGTGGGACAGAGCACCTTTGCAGTGGGTATAAATTGAATGTACTCACTTTCAAATATCCAGTATATGTGAAGCTAGTAGTGTTATTTTTTTATCATTTTGCTTTAAGCATTTGAATAATTACCTGTTCTTTTATCTCTAGTTCCTGGAAGCAGAAGTCAACCTGAAAAGAACTCACAATCAATTAATTGAACACAGTCCAACAACCAAGGATTTATAAACCAAATTAGAGGGTTTTATGTGGTTGATATAGGTGCCAGTATATAAAATAACCTTTGTGTACCTGGCAGTCAGTTCTTCTAATGATACACTTACACAAGCCATAACAAAAGCCCCTAAAGGTTGAGCTTTGACAGCATTTTCAAGCACTTCAGTTTTTCCCAATGATCATTTAGCTATTGCTGATTTCCAGCTCAAATTCATCCAGTAATTATTCAGCTCAAACAAAGGTTAGGAGTTGGGCTTATTTTTCAGAAGACTGTGTTCTGAAGAGCTGGGCTCATCCAATGACAAAAGGGCTGAAGGGCATGCTGAAAAAGAGAGGGGTTGTAAGACAACCAAAGCCCAAACAGAGTGCTCTAGGGTGTCATGGAGAGCAAACAGAGGCCTTGGGGGCACACAGGGTACAAATACATTGGTCATATAAGCCACATAAAACTTAGGGTTACTCCTCAATAGGTGATATGAGAACATCATTAAGGTAGGAGTTAGGCTTAGGTTAAACCTTATGGTTAACATTACCCTAACCCAAAATCCATCACAGAATTTGCTAGACAATTTTTATCCTACTCGTATCAGCCATGATCCTGGTGTATGCCCAGTTCCCCAAAGAGTGGTAATTGGTGGATTATAGTCAATAGACAAGAAAGCTAGTTTTATTGTTGGCTTCTTCAAAGCAAGGTGAATGTACATGTCACCAGCTAGTTTTGAGGCCAACAGGGATCACATATCTGGGGTAGTTAATATCAGATAGAAAGCTAGGGGTGGATAGCCCCAGAAACAGTGTGCAGGGTTTTGGAAATCTCTGGAAGGAAGGAGAAATATCTGGCCCATTACCATGTTGCCCAGACAGGTGGCAGGTTAGACAGATTGTTTACATGTAACTTCATGGACTGACTGCCATGTGAGCATGGGAGGATTTGGAGATGTTCCTGCTCCTAACTTGAGCCACACCTTCTCTTTTCCCACCTGCACATCTCCAGATGGCATGCCAGGGCTCAGCACTCAAGGGTGATGCCACACAGCAGAAGGAGCAGAGCACCAGCTCCACGGTGCCAGGGTGAAGTGCGTGCTGCCCAGGCATGTTTCTGCTGGGGGAAGGAGAACAACTCTAGGCTGGCTCCACTTATGCAACCTCACAACCAGCAGGGACATCGCTGATTTTGGGCACAGAAGCTGTGCAGACACGTTCATATGATAACCAGGTGGCTGTGCTTGCCTGCCTGGGTGCAGCACACACAGTCTTGTGGATATGAGCTCATACTTCTGTGTCCTGTGCAGGTGAGGAAGCAGCCAGAGGGCAATTGTAGGGAGTTTCCCAAACCAGAGAGGGTTGGGGAGTGGAAGGAGAGTACCAGAAAGTGAGGAGTGCTTAAGTGATGATGTGAGCTTGGAAGAAACCAATTTAAAATAACAGGGTTTCCTATTGCCCACCTTTTTCTGATTTTTAGGGGGGAAAGGAACAGATTCAACAGAATCTATCCTTGCTAAAATTATTGTCTTATTTCCTTCTTGTGCCAGTCACCAATGGCACAAACACTAGCACCAAACCCAGCATCATCACACATCAGAAGACAAAATACACTGCACTTGCCTGCTAGCACCCACCAGCCACCAAGAATTAGGATCATCACTGCTATGCCATGTAAGACAATACAGGAAACAGTATTTTCATTCTATATTTTCATTTCACAGATGTAAGACAATGCAAGAAACCACTGGGGAGAGGACAGGATAAGATGACATAGGAATTGTTGACAGTATTTTCCAAACACTCTCTGGACTCAGCCAGGATAAGTCTGTGACTTCTTAGGGCAACACCTTTACAAGTCATCTGATGTAATTACTGTGTATGGATGTAATTAGATAATAATCAGTGAACAAGAGCTTTACAGTGACTTGACTGAGTTATGTATTGCTCTATGAAGCTGGGATTTGATAAAGGATTTTTCCATGAGCCATGAAATGGTCTGAAAGTCCATGGATTAAATCAGAATTTTAAAATCAAAATTTCATTGTGGTTATCACATTGTCATTCTGCAGGGAAGCTGTAGACCAGTTTTCTTATGTCTCATTTTTCCTTTATTGGATTGAACCTCCTCCCACAGTGTGCCACAGAATAGGACTTTTTAATACAATCCTCTTGCTGTCCAACTGGGAGCCTGACTGACAGAGATGAACCAGAGCACGGTGCATCAAAACATCATTTCAGAGGGGAATACTTCCTTCTACTTTAAGAATTTTCCCAAATGCTGAATTTTTAAAATTAAGAATGTCAAGTAGCCAAACATTTTCCTTCGCATACTGTTTTTCTATTATTTTTAAACCGTGTCTAATACTAGCCTCTTTACAAAGACAAAATAGAGACTCAGAAATAGTTTGTATTTTTTAAGGAGATCCAGCTTGAACACAAGTGCCAAACAAGCTCATACAGTAGGTTTACTGCGTAAATCCAGAAGTTCACTGAATTAAAACATTGAAGTGCCTGTCTTTTCTGTCAAGTGTATATACCTTGGAGTGATCTAGAATCCTAAAATACAAAAAAACCCATCACATTTTCAGCAAAAAGTGTAGGAAGAGTACAAAACAATGACTCTGAGGGTAGAAATCATGAAGCCTATGACTTCCTCATCCTGATCAAAATTCCTACTCTGCAGAATAGGAGGAACATGGGAACATGGGGAGAATAACTTCACACCTTTAAGTTGATTAGCTAGCTTAGTAATATAAATATTTAAAATAGGAGGAATTCACCTACTACTACAACCTCAACAACACAATAAGAAATGAGTTTGTTTCTATTACAGAAAAACAAGTGGTCTTGGCTTTTTTTATTTTTCCAACCTTTATAAATGAGAGACAAGACGCTGAGCTGTGGTAAATAATCACAAAGCCATGGAAATCAGTGTCAGTAAACCAGGGAACAATTAAGCACCTGCAGATGAACAAAGGCTGCTCTTGAGGACTTCAGGTTCAGGATTTCTAGCTCCCACAGTGATATATCCGTACATCCTGACAAAATGTCAGCATTTATATTGGCTTTGTCATCAGTTTTGCTTCTAGAAACAGTTGACTTCTCCTCTTCTATGCATAGGTTGGTTTTGTAACAGCAGTTGATCTGCAGAGTTGAGATAACACAAAATAAGTTAGGTAGTGAACAACAACCAACAGAATTGCAGCTGGAGATAAAGAAACTGAAGTTCTGTATGTTTTAAGAATTATACATCTTCTTCCTGAATCAAAATATCAAGTTCTTTTTTCCTCTAATGTGAAAAGTTAAAAACACCAGTGCATTCTTCCCGCTCCTTAACAGGGACTTCCAGCAACTGAGTTCAGACACACTTGAAATCTCAGTCTTTTGTTAATAAAAACAATTTTCCTTAGAATTTAGATGCTCCAGTATCTAATGCTGCCTCTATTTCACGCTGAACACATTGCCTAAGACTATGTTTTTTCTTCCTTGTCATGCTTTCCCTTTATCTTTTGACATCAAGGGGACACAGTTTTTCTTCCAGCATTTGTGTGGCTCTTGGCCATGCAGTATGTGCACAGTATGGCCACAGTGCAGCCAGCTGCAGGAAGGGCTCCAGGGCATGTCCCAGGTGGGCAGTGGTGTCTTCATGTGCACCCGCAGTGGGATGGAGTGGGGCTGAACTGGCTGTGCAGGGGAAAACCAGGGTAACACAGAACTGTCAGGTTACCACTAGCCAACCCTAGACAACACAGTTCCAGTAAAAAACATGGGATGTATACCTGACAAGGAAGCACTTAAATGCCCTTCAAATGCTCTTGAGGTGCTTAGGTTAAAAAGTTGGAATGTTGGCAACACTTTATTATCTGTCCTATTTCTCTGCCTCACTGTCCTATATTTTTTTCCTCCCAGTTCCTGGCCTAATCTTTTAATACCTTGTTGTGGTTAACAAGCACCCACGTTCCCACTGATAGGAAAATGCATTCTCATTTAGGAGAGTTTACACACATGACTCAAGGCACACTTAATACCCATAACAGAGAGACAGAGTTTCTTCCACCTACGTTGTCACGTGGACTGTTCTGCTGTGGTACAAAGAAATCAGACTCTGATCTGAGATACATTCGCAACAAAGCTATTTCCTTAGTACTCCTCCAAACACATAATGATGGAAAGGGATAACGAGGTGTCAATGAGAGCCAGACAGTGCCTTCTCATCAGGCTGAATGTACCAATACTCCAGATGACTGTACAGTCTATAATATGGATAATATTCATGTGCATATGCTTATCTTGTAAAACTTAAACTTAATACTCTCCCAGGTGAAGAAAGGTTTGGTTTCTGATTTTGTTTTTTTGGGGGACAAGGATGGGGAAAGGAAGAATCACTAAGATACTGAAATATAGTTGATGGTTTAGAAAACATATTACTCATAATTTAAAAAGCAGGTAAAGAGATTAGCAAACTAACTAGATGGACTGTATCTTACTAGAAAGTTTTAGAGACATTGCGATGGCTGAAGACCATCTTTTGGCACCACATAAAGACTGAGTGCTATCCTTCTGAGCTGCAAGGTGGACCCCAGGGACAGAGTCCTGAAACAGGCACTGGAGGGGTGGCAGGCTGCCCCCTCCTTTAAAAAAACCCCAACATATACAGGAATTAATAGGGGAGGGGCAAAAGCACAGTAGAAGGAAAGTAGTCAAACACCAGCAGGTCACCACTGTCACAGGGTCACTGCACCCCATTGGCCCTGGAGATGGCTCACACATCCAGCACCAATGCAGTCTCATCCACTCTCTCTGCCCTCCATATGCTGGCAATGACCTGTGTATGATGGGAGCTCCAGGAGAACTGTGGAGGTGGTGGTTACCCCAAGAGCCACGTGCAGCATCATGTCAGGACAACGAGGCAGTGGGATTCATCCCTTGCATGGTAGACAAATCACTGGAGTCCATGTCTCTTGGATAATGACTCTCAGTTTGATGACTGAGATGTGACAGAGGAGGCAATATGGGAAGATGCTGGTCAGAACCTGTAAACATGCAGCTTTTGTTCCTATCACCTGTGATGTGATATGTGCATCTACTAATCCTGTTTTGGCAAAGTTGAACTACAGTACAGAATTTGTGAGCCAAATAACAGGGAATGAGCCCCAGGCTATAGGGTGCTTCCTGATCCCAGCTAACTAGTTTTACAGGGGTTTCTTGCATCTTCTCAGCTACTTAAGCAAGCTGGTGTGTGTACCTGAGGATGGGACCAGGGTGGAGCCTCTACAAAGGCTTTGTATGGTACACAAACCAATAACTCTTCTGAAAAGCAGTCTCAATTCCACACAGCTTCAGTGCATGGCTTAAATCACATCACCTAAATCAAGCCTGTATTCAGGCACTATATTAAATCAAGGCTTAAATGCTTCAGTCTTCACATTTTCATCAGCTGTGAAGAAATAGCTGAGGGGGTGGCACTGTCTGTCCCATAATTGCAAATGTAAATCCTTCTCGTGATGATCATTAAACTGAAGGTGCAGATTTCCTGAAGGCATGTCCTGCCAGGCAAAACAAGGCCAGCTTTTCAAGCATTCATTCCATTGTGTCAGTGATGAAACAGACTTCCCTGGTGGAAACATGTGATTGAGTAAACCTAATTATACCTTCTGGCTTCCAAGAACAGGCCTTTGTGTTAATGTAACAAGAGATACGTTCTCTGTCCTAATTCACAGCTGAGAGCACTCCCCAACTGCAGTAACCAGCACCATCTTCCAGAGTGGCAATACTCCTATTTTCACTTATTCCTCACGTATCTCAAATACACCCTTGCATCACAAACAGGTCAGCCCCTTATGTTGCTCTCTGGCGTGGTTGGTGTAGCCCCACGAAGCAAATTACATGCTTGTGCTTTGAAAAGCTTTTCTGTCCATACTAAATGTTACATAAGAGTCAAAAATCCTTCTGGAACAGACACAGGTGGCCCCTCCCTTCTAGGTTCATTTCTGTCTCATGTGCCAAAGCCAAGCTGTTTCTCTCAGATGAGGATTTGGAAACAGTTCTGGGGAAAGGAGGGGAAGCATTTCCTTTTTGGGCCTCTGCCCTGGTCCCTTCTACTCCCGAAAAACTTCACAATCTGATGGATGTAGAAGCCAGAGATGCCCTCCCGGGGCTAGGCAAAGGCCTGGGCTGCCAAATCGTCTGTTTGACAGCTGATTTGAAAACAAACAGACCTTAAAATAGTATTTCTACTATTGCATTAACTTCAAACTTTCAGCCCTGCATTGAATTGGAGCAAGCAAAAGGAGCAGAATAAGCAGTGCTAAAATGACTGTTGTGTCTCCTTTGTCTTCCATATTCTTCCAATGTCCATGTCTTTTTTTTTTTCTTTGAATTTCTTCTCTTCTTCCTTTATCCCTGTTTCTTGATTATTGTTTTTGCTTAGTCCTTTCTCTCATCACATACATGCTCTGCAGCTCCCCTTCTTGTGACCACTTGAAGCATTAGACAAGGCTTGAGAGATTGGGAAAAAGGGAAAAAAAAGAACTAGGGAAAGAAGCCATGGGACATTTTCCTTTACTGCAGTTCAGACAGAGTCCTCAAAGCACAAGTAAAGGTAGTATGGAGAGTGTACATCTTCAGTATCTACCTACACCATCTCATCATTGCATTTCCACCTGGCAAATCTCCACACTCAGTCTAATCATAAGCAGTTTCCTACCCTTCTGTCACACCACCAGCTCCTCTGCCTCTCCATGCTCATTCTGAAATCACCTGCTGGCTGCAATGCTGCTTTCACCCCCTTTTACAACATGCTGCTTTTACCTCAGACAGACGATTTATTTTTGTCTGATTGTTTACATTAAGTCTTTATTTGGTGCAGGTCTTCCAGGACACAGACATACACAAGAAATAGAGAATCTCAGAAGTTGCTTTGCTTTCCTAATTTAGGCAGCAATGAAAGCCTCTTTCATCTTAACCCTTTAAAGCCACTGAACATTGAGGAAATGTTACCTTTTTGGAGGCTTTGTGCTGTCCCCCCCAGTTATGATGTCAACCCTGGAGCTTGTCTGAGCACATGCAGTACCTGCTCCCACTTTGCCTTTCACTCCTCCCACACAGCTCATCTACAGACTGTGTGACATCACTAACCTGCTTGATTAAGAAGTTGTGAGCTAAATTACCCAGGCTGTCTGCCACTGAATGTAACTCTTCCATGCACACCTACCTATTTTCTGAAAAATGTAGAAAGGCAGCATTATTCAAGATAAAACTTTTAAGCATGTATCTTAAATATTTTAATTACTGCAGCAGCTCCCTTTGAAACCTATAGCAAAACTCATCCTTTGGCTTCAGCAGAAACAAGACTGACATGCTTGAATCTTGACTTAAAATTGCCTGTGAAGCACAATTTTTTTCCTCCAGATAAGAAATGACATGGTTACTTGTGTCAGATATTACCTAAAAGTGTCAGAGTGCCTTGGCGTGGCTGACATGGCCATATCACCTCTAGCATGATAGTGCATCTGGGCTGGAAGGTGATCTGGTCATCAGAGAACTGCAGTTTCTGGACAAGCTGGAAGAAGGATGGACAGAAAATCCTGAACACTTTCAGGAAGAAGTATGCTCATCTCAAATATAGGATTTCATAGTCTCATTTTTAAAGCCTGATGGTAGGGGTTTATTCTTACTTATATGCTTTTAGAATGCCCCTGGGCATTCCCTGTTAGCTGTCTAAAAGCAGACTGATATGCAGTGCTTCGCCTTTGTTGACAGGAGATAACCCAGGACACCCTGGGGAAGGTCATGGTGACAGAGCTGAGTACCCAGTCCCTCCTAACAGCAGACTATTGAGGCTGTGTCTCAAGGCAAGGAGACAGAACCTTGGGAAGCACAAGCCTATGACACAAACTTTTTGTGGGTACAGAGAACGACTGAAACCAGCAAGTGCAGTGGGATGCCCGAGGCTCCTGTACCCACACGGCTCCAGTGCAGTTGGCCTGAGTGCCTCTTATCCATCCCACACACGTGCTTTTCTCTGAAGCCTGTCCTGCCTGCTGAGTGGAATGGAGGATTTCACCAAGTGTAGGACTCAACAAGCTCTGCTCTTCAAGGGCTCTGGGAGCAGCAATACAATAATTCACTTCTGTCATTAATTACCCCATTGTTACCCCTCTTGTGATTCTTTACAGTTTGATCTTGTTCATCACTGTCCTAAAGTTGTTTTGGTTTTTTTTTTAAATTGCCCCATTTTTATGGTGAAAACCCCATTTGTAGGTGAATTTGGGATTTCTTGAAAAAAAAAACCAAACAGTAAAACCTCAAAACTTTAATGAGATGGAGCATTTTGCATCTCAAAAAATTAGAATGCAAGCAGCTACAACATGAGAAGCTTCCACTTGAGTGTTGTGGGGATGAGCGAAGAAAGCAAAAAATATGCAAACCACCCTACTGGGTAGGTATCCTTCCCCTTGCTAGAAAATTTAAATCCCAGAGAATCCCTGACAGAGTGATGTGAGAGAAATTTCCTCCCAGCCCCCCAAGTGAACAATTAGAGGGTATGTAATGCCCTGAGAGAGTTGGTAGCCTTCAGTGAGGAGGAAGTGGTGTGGAGGTGAAGGTGCCAGAACATCCATATATCCAGCCTTGGGTTGGAGCCCAGTTTCACCCTGCAGATCAGCAGCAGCAAATACTTTCATATCACCTACAGGTCACAGTCACCTATTCCTGCCCATCCTCTCCAAATCCAGTTTCTTCTTCCAGCCTCTCTAATGCTGCTGAGGAGAGGCAAAGCCAAACTTTTCCTTATGCTTGCTGTCTCTGGGACCTAATATGAGCCAACAACCGAGAGGAAAGGGCAGGACCAGGATCTCCTTGCATCTCCTTGCCATCAGTGAGGCTGCTTGCTAATCCTGCCACATATGTCAATAGTTCCTGACCACTGCTGTAGCACGAATGCTAATAAAAATAGCTGACAGGCAAGCACATCCTCCTTGGGACCTGCCTACAGCAAGGGCATGAAGCAATGTTTTGTGCAGCAGCAGCCCTGCCTCCTGCTCAGTGTTACCCCACCACAGGCCAGCAGCCACCAACAGGCACAGTTTGTCCCTCCAGCTGCCTCCCCCAGCAGTAACACCACAGGAAGCACACAGCTGAAGAGGGCTGAGCTCAGTAGGGAGCAGGGGTGGAACTGGTGGTACTAGCCAGACTGTACAATTATTTGTGAGTCTAAAGACAGTGACAGGTGTTTATTGGATTAGGAACAGTTCTCGTTGCACTTCTGTCTCTCATCACTTGTGCTAAGCTATGGTACATGTAGGATAACCAACAATGCAAGCTGTGGAGCAAGGACATCTCTCCTCCACAGGGATGCCTCTGGCTACAGACACCCCTGGACACCCCTTGCTGAGCAGCCAGCCCCAGCCCATCCCTTGGAGGCTGCAGAACCACAGGGGAGGCCCAGGAGGCATTTGAGGAGGAATTTTTTCACAGTGAGGGTGACAGACACTGGAATAAGCTGCCCAGCGGGGTTGTGGAGTCTCCCTCTCTGAAAACATTCCAAACCTGCCTGGACATGTTCCTGTGTGATCTGGTCTAGGTGATCCTGCTCTGGCAGGGGGGTTGGACTAGATGATCTCTTGAGGTCCCTTCCAGCCCCTGACATTCTCTGATTCTCTGATTCTATGTCTCCTGTGGCATCAGTTCCCATGACCCAGCGGCCCTATGGAACAATTACATCAAGATGCTTCAGTCCAGCATCCCAGGGGAGGGGGCAAGTTTTGAACACTGCAAGCAGCTGTGGGAGCCTGTGGGTTTGCAAATCCTCATATTTATGTAGGAATGGCAAAGTCCCTTGTATGTGTTTCACGCACAGGATAGAGGAGTTCCAAGGTTGAGTGAACGACTGGCTGGTTTGGTTATGCTGGCTGCACTTGTAAACAAGCAACTTGTTAAACAGGGAGAAATTATAGATAGCATGACCTTTGGTAACCAAAAGCTGAAGGCAAAGCAGAAATTTCTAGCAGCATCTTGTAAAGCAAGCTCAGAACATGAACAGATCTGTCTCATCACTAGTGCCAAGTTTTATGGGACAAGTAAAATGGTTTGCATTATGAAATTTGAAATATTTGAAATACAGAATGAGAATTTCCAGTTATGCCTCTGCTTTTTAGAAACCCAGGTAAACTCCAGGAGTGAATTGCACTAGGTCCAGACTTAGAACTACCTTTTTTAAAATTCAGGGGAGGCTTAGGCTGGGTATTAGAAAACATTTTTTTACTGAGAGTGGTGAGGCACTGGAACAGTGAACACCCTGAAGGTGTTCAAAAAAGGACTAGATGTGGCAGTTCAGGACATGGTTGAGTGGTCCTGATAATGTTTAGTAGACCACTGAACTTAATCTTGATGGCCATCTCCAACCTTAATGATTCTATGATTCTACTTTAGGAATGGGCTGTTGACAAGCCCTGGTAAAAGGGGAGATAAAACCAGTAAATAAAAGTCAGATCTGCTGCTGCATATGGAGAAAACCACAAAAATGTGTGACTGGAGCAGTTGTGCGGCTTCATACTGGAGCAGACAAGTTATTTCCAAACCCACATAATTAATCTTGAACATGTAAAAAAAAAAAAAAAGTCAATGTATAAAAAAATGAAATGGTTCTCAGAAACAGATATATTCTGATCTGAAATGGTCCATTTGCAAGGCTATAATTCACAACTTCAGTGCTAACATCTTGTTTCATTGAAATTACCCTTTCACACCTCCCAGTGCAAGGACACGTTTCTCATGGGGCTGAGAAGCAGGTGTGCTGTAACTGCTGCTAGAGTCATGGCTGTGGTTTTATCACCTTCTGGAGGGAGATGTGGTTTGATTTGCTGAGCTGACAGTCCTCAGAGACACTCAGCAGCTTTGATAGGCACGTCCTCAGCGTTACAAAGCAGGATACACTGCTGTGAATTCACTGCACAGGAATCAAAAAGCAGCCTCCACTCCACACAGATCATAGGCAGGAACAGGCAAAACCTGAACTACTTTTGATACTTCCAACATCATTTCATAACAATTGCCTCGTTGGGGCAAAAACAACAGCTGAGGTCAGAATGGCCAGACTGGCACATTCAGGGAGATTTTCTCTTGTTGTATAGCAGCTCAGAAAAACTTGTAAATCTGTTCCCAAAGCTAAAAGCTGCTGCTCTGATTTGTTAGAGTAGCCCCCAGCCAACCCATTTCATAGGAAGCAACTGCTAGTACAGCTGATTGATGTCTTTAAAAGCCTTTGAGCAGCAAGTGACCCTGGGTTATTAGACAGGCAACATGTTTCTGCAAATTCTCCCCTAGGGCTGAGATCAGAATATACTCAACCCACTCTCATTTCTTTTATTTACTCTGCATGTAAACTTAACTGGGAATATCCAGTAGCTCTACAGCAACTAGATAGAAGTTCTCCCAGCTCCAATGGAGGAAAGGCAAATCTCTTGCTTCACTGCACCATGTTGCCCCATGAGGTATGTCTGACCCTTGCAAAGGGAGAAGGCATGGGCAGATTCAAGGCTTGTTTCTCAAAAAGGTGAAAGGATCTCTGCTTTCTTCCATGGGGAAGTGTGTCTCTCTAGAGGGTGAGCCAAGAAAGGGAACAGTACTGCAGGGAACTAATTAATTATGTCTGCCTGTCACTCAGAGAAGAAAATTGGAGGAAGGGAACAAAATTTAGACAGAACAGGCAGTTCCTTTGTTCCTTGTGCATGCTACCTTAAAAACTGTGCTGTACTTCTTGAAGGTAACAGAGCTGTATCTTCATGCTCCCCAGATTGTAGAGATGCAAGTGAGGCTGTGTCTCCCCCCACTTAAGTAGCTAGCTGAATCTGGACCCCTGAGAACAAAGGGCTCCCATATCATAAGCCAAGGAAAGTGTTTCTGTGGGAAAATGCATGCTTCTGCATGTAACAGCCACTGAAACATTTCCCAAAGCTACAGAACACGCAGAGCCTGTGCTCTCCTTGACACAAAGTGGGTGTCTAATGATGCAGAAAGGCACAAAAAGATGGCAGAATAACCAGGGAGATACTTACACTAGCATTTGAAGGAACATGGGGACAGAGAACACCATCACTGAAGGACTTACCCCCCAAAAAACCACAAAAGTCAGTTATTTTTCTGGCTTATGAAATGAGAGCTGTAAACCACAAGCTGTGGAGAACTCAAGAACCACATGTGCAGATGCTCTGCTCTTCTCTCCTCAAGAGCAGCAGAGCAGCAAAGAGCAGCAGAGCTCGTGATCATCTGGCACACTGCAATACTGGGCTGTTGCTTTGCACTCCCCTGCAGCAACCCCCATTCTACACTCAAAGGCAGAGTCTACAGATTAGATGATCACAGCCCCTCCAATTAGGTCTGATGAAATCTAGGGATCATTATTTGAAAACCATGGAACAGCAGGTTGTTTTTAAGAAGGAAATAAATAAAGATTCTGGAAGCCCACAGTCCCTGGTCTGACAAACACTGCAGCCCTATCAGGGAAACTGATCAGCCCAGCACACCTCATGACACCTTTGGATAAAGGACTGCTCACGTGCTGTGCACTAGAGGCAAACAAATGTGTGCCAACTCACCTAACCTCTGCATATTCTACAGATAGGAAGCTGATAAATTCCAGCTCCTCTGTGTCTATCCTCACCTCCACTGCCACTGAAAAATGCCACTGCAGCACACTGACAGCACTGAAAACTATTTACTATTCCCCAGAATCCTTCAAAAGCCCCAGGAGTGGTTTCTCCACTCAACTCTACCCATTTTCATTTGGTTAACTGCTATTTCCCCTGCTTTACAATTGAAGCCAAAAGTAGACTCATTTCATAACTTCCCAAACTTCACCAGAAGTGTGTTTTATGCAGCACCACAGGCACTGGGAACAAACTGGGGTTATGAACAGCTGTGAAAAACCAACAGAGGACCAAAGTAAATTAGACATCAAAAGAACCATCTCTCCCTCTTCAGGAGGGACCTAGGCTTTGAAAGAATTACAATATACCACAAAACGGAAACTGACACATCCTCTTTAAAAACACATTTCAAGAAAACCAATTAAAATAGCTTTAGTTTGTTTGCTAACAGTTTATTGAATGAAATGAACCAAAACATGGACAAACACAAAAACCAAGATTAGTGTTCCTCATGTCCCATCTGGAAGGCAGTCCTTCAGAACTAACAGCAAGGAGCTCCTCCAAGTACAAAGGCCAAGAGAGACCACAGTGCCACAATACCACAGACTCTAAAGGGCAAGAATAATAAAATGCTGTTAGGCTTCTCATATTTATGACTTAATTTTGTTTTTATTAAGCACTGAGATTCTTTTCTAAACTGCATCAGGCCAGAAATTCACCCTTGGTGAACACTGCTGTCACCCCCTCACAGAAGGGGTGCACTTGGAACCTGGAATTCTCTCCTGCTACTGAGCTTCTGACTGCTGCATTCGAAACACACCCACCCCACACATGGGAGACTCTGCTTCTCTCCCTTCAAGCTCATTAGAGCTAGCACTGCAGCTCACTAAGATAACCTCTGCTGGGATAGCATGTTCATGGCTTGCTGCTATCTATGGGGTAACATTCCCCAGCTAATCAGGATCAACGTTCAAGTCCAGTCGCCCAGGGGTGAAAGCTCACAACTAGCCACCCGGCAGGCGGTAAGCGTCCCTGCTTCAGAACCCTCTGTTCTCCCGAGGGTCTGGCAGAAGAACGCTGTGAAACAGCAGCCGCCTGCTGGGGCGACAGGACCAGGCGTCCTGAAAGGAATGCGCTCCCCCCGCCCGCCGGCGCTGGCTCCTGGAACTCACTGCAGCAGGCAGCTCACGGAGGGAGAGTGTCTCCAGTGGCGATAGATGGAAATCCGCAGGTGAGGGTGGTGTTTGTAGTCTCGCAGAACAAGCCTGACGCTGGAATGAAAGCGGATGCCATGAGCCGTGGGCATCCAGGCTGCTTCCAGCATCCCACGGCTCAGAACAGAAACCTCTTTATCTAAAAGTTGTGGCA
Source organism: Ceyx melanurus (assembly GCA_024611195.1). NCBI lineage: Eukaryota > Metazoa > Chordata > Aves > Coraciiformes > Alcedinidae > Ceyx > Ceyx melanurus. Next base: position 15,470 of record JANHGL010024328.1, read on the forward strand.
GTCAAGGGAAGGTGGGATGAAGATTTGGGTCAGAGAGGATCCAGGGACAAAAATATTAAGACTCTCTGGTCACTTACTGACTAAATTTATTGGAGAGAAGGAGGAACTGGTTCCTTGACAGCCGTCTGACATCAAAGCGACACAGAGGTTTCAACTCTTGGTAAATCTGCCTTTCATTCATCCCTGGGCAGCCTTGGACGTGGACAACAAGGAGAGGGGGATAATGGCAGGGAGTATCTTCCCCAGAAAAGTTCTGGAAAATGGACAATACTGAGACAGTTTGGAAATACTACAGAAGAACCATTAACATAATGGGGGAACAGGCAGGAACAGGAGGAGTAAACAAGTTGCACAACATGGCAGTTGGTGTGAAATGAGTTTTCCTTTGACAAGAGTCTTCTAAACAAAAGTCACAAAAGCAGTGTCACAATTCCCATGGAGAAATCATCAGAGACTCAGGAAGCTCTTACAGAGCAGAGAGCATCAGGGCAATGTAAACTGACCAGTGCCATCTTAAAGGCTGACAATAACCAAGCACTCCACAAAACAGAAATTTGAGTAATTTGCCATTTTCAAAGATCAGTTATGTCACATGTGTGATGGCAACTTCTGTCAAGGTGGGCCCAGGCACTGGTGGGTATTTCTCCTCTGGTGAAGCCACCAACTAGGCTACTGACCCAGACACCCCTCAGACTGGTCCCAGAGCTGCAATTCATACGCACAATGCTTGACACACCACCCCGGATGAAATTCACTTTGTTCAGATGCTCAGCCAACACAGCCAGGTACTGAGAGAAAGAAGGATCAGCCTCTGCTGCATCACTAGATCAAAAAACAAAATGCAACAAGGTTTGGTTTGCCCAGTGCTGCACTGCTCTGCAGTGTCTTTGGAGCACTGAGCTCCTGAAGGAGATCTTTAACTAGTGACAAAATAGGTATTTCAGATCTTGGTATCTTCTACAGAACACAAAAAGCTGCAAGCAAAAGATTTGAGCAGTTGCCTCTCAGGAACTGAACTGAAGGCACTGAATCACATGGGTTTCAAAAAAGGAAACTAATGGAAAATTATTTGACCCTTATCCAAGTGAAATGAACTTGAGAGTGCTTGTTGAAGGATCAAGGAGCCACAATGGCATTTCCCAACCTCTGAGCCATTGCATGGCCCCTGGTTTCATTTTTTAAATGTCAGCTTTGACATAAAGCTACTACTTTCAGATTTATAAAATAATAATTTAATTAGAACAGTGACATTTCCAATAACACTTTCTCTTACCCAAAAGGAAAGGCAGCCTACAAAACAAAAAGTCAGCCAGAGAGAACTGACGACTGTTTTCCATAGGACCCCTCCACAAAACGCAATTTTCAGTAAACATTTAAACATCACTCACTCTATGGATCTGCACAGTAGCAGATGAGCTGACTTCAGAAGAACTAGAAGGAGGAATAATAGTATTAGAACAAAGGTAAAGAAACTTTAACTAAACACACAGAAAGTAAAAACTCACTGAAGAGCAGCTAAGTTACTAAGAGCAACAGACTGTATATAAACAAATATATCTTAGCATCAAATGGAGCTGCAGAGCAGGAAAGGAACTGCCAAGTCCCAACACAAACTCTGAAGAAGTGTTTAAGAAGCATTTTTACCTGAACCACAGAGAAATGCATCATAGCCTGCCTCATGAGGAGATTTCTTCTCAGCTGCAAGTGGCCAGCAAAATAAAAAATACCTTTAGCACACTGTGGAAACTGCCCCACTGCAGAATCCTAACAGTGGATTCACTGTTCTGGAGGTTGGTTTTTTTTCCCCTTACCCTCAGCTCCACTTCTTTCCTCACCCCAAAACCCCCAGACTTGGTTTCATGAAGATCTAAACCAAATTGTGTTGTATATTTGTTACTGATGGTATGGGAACCAAAACACGGGAGGCCCTGAACTGCAGAGCACCAGGCTGGCAGAAGTCAGGAAAAGCCAAGGAAATGTCTGCCTCATGTCCAGTACCACACCATGTACTGAACACACAGCACCACTAACCCTGCACATGAGCCACTGAGCTCCTGCTTCTTTCAGGGACCTCCCTGCCATTAGCTCCCAGCATTTCCCATTCTAGGACTACTGTTTTCCCACCTCCCTTGCCCCTTCCAAATGCTACTGAATCTTCACAGCCCTAAGTCAGGCTCAGTGTAAATGCCACCTGTGCTGGCAGCAAGATGCAAACCTGCTGGGCATTACCCCTGGCCTTCCATGGGAGATTTTGGGAGCCCAGGCTTTGATTCAAATAAAAACTGTAGCAGCAGCTCAGAGCATGTCCAGCAGATCCACCAGCACTCACTCATGCTTTGTGTGTGGACATCCACAACCAGTTTTAGCTGCTGGACTTTGAAGATTTGCTTAAGAACTTACCATATCTTGAGCAGTCCCTTGCAAGAGCTATCTCTGGGCATGCTGGGCCTTTGGGATTTAGGTTGCTGCTGAAGACAAGGGGATGTGTAAGACTTCTTCTTTACCCATTACATTAGAGACAAGTTACTGTTCTCTAGTGACCTGTGGCTTCATTTCAGAGAAAATTTTCTTCCTGAAAACTAACTCCTAAGTACTTTCTCAGTCTTTTCCCCCAGTCAAACCTTCTAAGCAGCAAGTCTGCTCTAACTGCATACATGTGATCAGAATTATTTTTAATTATATATATATATAAATCAGTGGAAATCTCCAAGAGAAGGGGTCTGACTAGATGGTTCTATTTGAATGGGGAAATAAGGAAGGTAGATTAATAAACAAATACCCTTTGAATAACTGAACTGAAAAAGAAAAAACAAGCATAAAAACTCATTAAAATCTGCAGTCTGAAATTCCTGACATTAAAAACCCACCCAGAATCCCAGTACTGCTTTTTTAAGCACAGATTTTGCATCTCCTTCTTGTAAGTAGAGGATGAGGGGAAAGTGAAGTTTTCCTTTTAGTAAAATTGACACAAAAAACAATTTACCCACAGAAGTGTAAAAAAAGAACTCTTCTACCACACCACAGCTAAGCTAATGACATATGGTTATCCACTTGTGCTTCATTTGAACAGTGTATTTAGTTATTACTTTAGGCTCTGTGCAGCTCTTTCTTGGGAGCTGGCATTTGAAATTAGGAGCTATTTTCACTGAAAACTGAAATTTCTGTGTTTCATAACACAACACGAGCAACATACTACTCTAAAGCTATGTGTGAGATTGCAAGCCAGACTTGTGACCACTGAAGTAATAGTGGTACAAAATGAGAAGAGACTTAGAACAAGTAATTTACTGCATGGTTACTTTAAACAAAAGATAGCAAATCTTTTGCTCTTCAATTTAGAAAGACAAGAAACCAGCTGAAAAAACATTTGGGAGGAGGGAAAGTATGACCATATGAAATGACTGATTCTGCAACATCTTTACCAAGAAAACAAAGGTGTTGTTAAAGGCTTTATAGCCCACCACTTACCTGCTTAAAACTGCATAGGTCTCCAAAAGACTAAATACTCGAGGAAACTGACATGTCTATAGAAGAAGAACATGTTAGAAAACCAACCATGTAGTCATGGTAAGTGAGCTCATTTACTGGAACTGCTGATTCATTAAATGAGATCTAAAAATCAGAGTGTCTCAGGGCAACACTGAGAACTGGTCACAGCTCTGTAATGACTGAGAAAAGATTCACTCTTTTAGTTGAAAGACAAGCTTTAACTCCAGACAAAAAAGACCTCTGCAATCCCACCTTCCAGATGGACTTTGTTACAGTCTTGGTGTCTATAATGACAGGAAACAGGTTGTGAATGTTCCTTTTAAACTCCTCATAGCTTTCTGAAAGCAAAACATGCAGAGAAAGGCACTGTAAAACTGAGGAAAAGCTCATGGCATTTCAAATGAGTGAGAGGTGAAGCCAGGAGAGCAGTGCACTCCTCTAGCAGCTAGAGCTCAGCAGAGGTAACCAGCACTGCTGCTTGCTAAGCACTGGGGTGGCTGAGTGGCAAACATCCACTGTGCCTCTGGTGCCATCCCTACTGCACAGGCAGCAGCCTGGGGACAGCATTACCTGGCAGGGGCTTGTAGAACTTCTCATGAAGATGCATAAGGTCCATAAGCATGTTGTGTCCCACCAGAGGCTACAGGAAGAATATAAACAAGAGCCCACTGGAGCATGTTTTTGAAGAGAGCTCCAAGATAACCAGTTTTAGGCATGCTCTTCAGCTGTAAACCTTTGCTCTGGGGGACAGTATCCACATGTGCTCACAAAAAAGTCATGCAGGCAGCAAAGCTCACACAGGGACTACTGCTCTCAGGAAATCAGACTTGTGGACACACTAAGAAGGGTATTTTTTCAGCATCATTCTAGCTTGAGTAGACCTAAGGAGATAGGTGGATTCTCAATTCAGCTAAACACTGTTTAAACCTTCCAGTGATTGGATTGATAGGCTCACTGACAAGGGGAAGGACAGGCATTGCCTGCACATCACCCATAGTCTTCTGAAATTGAAAATCATTCCATAATCTGCAGACAGAACATAAAAAAGTTTCCACACATAATCAGACCAATAAACTGGTTTGTCACATGCTGAAAAGCATAACTTGCCCAGGCTGAACCATTTCCAGAGGCCCCTTTCAAACCCTACCAGTCTATGTTTCTATGAAAAGGCAAGACATAGGCACAGCTTTCTTAGTTGGTGATCCAAACTGGGTAACTCAATGATTTTCAACACCGGGTAGTCCTGCATTTTCTCAGGTGACATAAACACATTGCAGAATGTCTTCTGTCTCCTTCTTCCCTGGCTGCTCTTGGTTTTCAGGAGTAGTAGAAAAGCCACACAAGGAAGTCTAGTGTTTGGATCCTCAATTCTGAGCACACTGGGGGAGTGTGACCTGGTCAGTAAGAAGATATTTTTTCTAACCATAACTGCAAGCTGAGAATTCATCTCAGTTTTACTGGCAATTTAACTGAGAACACCGAATGAGTCCTGTCATTCAAATTACTGCTTCACTTGTTAGCATCCAGTGCCATTTCAAAAGAGCTGAGAGTAAGGATGAGACATTTTACCTTCTTGGCTTTAACAAGCATGTGGAAGAGGTTGGTGAAGCCCCGGGCAGAGAGGAGCAGTTTCTCCTTCTGGCAGCAGTCGTAAGGAGAGTTCTCCAGGCACCGACGTCCCTGGAGACTCACTTTTTTCACCAGCACCTGGAAGGAACAGTCACTGGTGACCTCAGCCTGTCCTGCTACTTGTGTGCACACTGCCTGCTGAGAAATGTTTCCCCTGGGGCCTCAGGACTGTCTCACTTCCTTGTAGATATCAGTGCTCCAGTAGCAAGAGACCTGCTCTAAAGGTGCTTAATTGATGCTTTTCTAACAGGATGGTTCTTACCACAGTTTTTTTTGGCATGAAAACAAACACAATTCAATTGAACATGATGCCAACGTGGTACCAAAAACCAGAAACAAACAGCAGTGACACAAACCAAGGTCCCAAAGTCTGTGCTTCCCATGAGAAGGCTGAGTAAACCTGTCAGTTTGTTAACATTGGTAATCAGACCAAAATAGTAGTAATGCAAAAAACAAACAAAAAAACCCCAAGCAAACAAAAAAAACACCAAAAACCCCCAAGAACCCAAAACTATAACAACAAAACCAACCAAAACAAATAACAAACACCCAAAAAACCTTAACCCACAACTAATTCTGTAATCTATTTCTAAGCAACTGACTGGTGTCATCTCAACACACAGTATGTGTCCACAGCCATAGGTTTAATTAATTCAGAAAATACTGCACCAAATGGAAACCAGCAACAGCAAGCAGCAAAACAGTAGCCCAGGTAACAGAAAGTAAAAGCCTCCAAAGCACCTACATGGCAAAAGTCAAAGAAAAAACACAGAAAGTGATAAAGGCTGTACATTCTTGTGGAGGTACTGAAGGAGAAATCTAACAGTCTGGAGACACAGAGCCACTCCCTCCAAGGACAAGCACTTCCAACTCAAGGTATTTTGTGACTACAGGACAAACAGAAACCAGTTACTCGGTTTTCTGGATACCTTTTCTTGGGATCCTACAATCAACAATTCACAGAACATTCCTTTGGCATTTTCTTCTCCTCCTGGACCCTATCACTGAAAGCACAAGCAACTTTTCCAAGTCCCTGTAAGCATGACAGTCCAGTCTGGCTGGATATAAACCTTCTTCTCAAAAGGTCCACATTTACATCTCACCTTCTTGTCTCCCAGAGGCTGTGTCCAAATATTTTTGAGAGCCTGTCTCAAAATCAGCTGAATTTCAAGCATCTCATTGTCTGAGGAAGAAAAAAAAAAAGTAATAAAACTTTCAGAGGTGCAGACAAACCTATTTCAGAAAGCACATTTTTCTAGGCAGAAAACACCTTCCCCAGCCTTAGTGCTTACTTAAATCAATGTCTGTCTTGTCACACATGTTCAGCAGTGCCAGACCCTATTATCAGTGTCATATCTACTACAGCTGACACAGATGAGAAACCACAGCACATTCTCCAACCCCTGTACTTCATACTCTGAAAAAAACCCTAACAAACAAATAAACAAGCAAAACATCAACCACTTCCAATACAAAAGCACCACCACCCCAGCAGAGCAGAAAAGCAGAGCTCAGAGATGAATGCCTGACAGGAGCTAAGAGCTGTAAAGGCAGGATGAGCAGAGGGGCTTTCTCTCTCAACTGAGCAGTTTAAGAGAGCAGGCAGCCAAGGCCAGTAGCAGCCACAGAGATTCAGAAGCAATGAAGCCACCCAATTGTCCACAGGTGCCCCAGGGAGACACCCTTTTTCATACTACTCAGATCCTGCAGAATCATAGTCTCCTCTTCCTCTGCAGCAGCTATCCAAGTTGTCACTTCTTCAATAGTCTTCTTCAGCACATCCCTGTCCAGGACACTAAGGCAAGATTAAGGGAAAAAGAGGCAGAGTGTGAGAAAAAGCTGCTCTTTTCACAGGTGCCTTGCTGTGGGAATGCAAAGCCATCATTCCCCAACATTCATCCAACTCTCCAGGTTGTATCTGTGACCTGTCTTTCTTCAGACAGCCTGTAGCATGCTGGAATAGCTGATGGCCAGCCCCTCAGACCAAAAGCCCTTAGTATTTCTACAAACCATGATCTGAGAGAAGCTGAGCTTTCAACATATTACTGAGGAGCCACCTCTTTGAACAGTGCTCACCTGCTGACTTTCCAGCTGCCCCCAGAGAGATGCTGGCTAAGGATCTCCTCCTGAACCTCATTCATGTAGGGGATTCCATCTTTGAGGAACTGAGGGGGTAGGAAAAAAAATGGCCCACTGGTTACTTTCCCCTGGACTTTCTTGCAGCTAATTAATTGCATCCAGTGAAATTACAGAGGAGCAGGTTAGCCAGGTCCAAACCTGCAAACATCCAGAAGATGCTGATGTTCCTCATTCTCTGAATACCCTCTTCAAAAACACAAGCTGTAGGTAATCCAGGATCCATTCTTACATAAAGACATGTTATTTATGAAGAAAAGGATTTTTTGACAATATTTTTGCTCTGCTTTTACTTTCCTTTAATAAGGTAATTTAAGTGTCAAGGTATCTCAGTGCTTCCTATCCAGAATTGCTGAACTCTTATGTGACAAGATGGTCTGAATTTGATAGGAAGTGTAGCAATACATAATAAAATGCAGGTAAACTGAGAGTTCCCCAGCTTTACAGACTTCCCTCTTGGCTCCATTTATTAACTCCTCAGCTCACCAAAGACAGGCTTTATTTTTCTGAGGTGGGGAAACCTGTTTTAGGCTGACAAAGATCTGTTTATTGCCTCTATGGGAGTTCAGAAAAAGGAGCACCCACCCTCCCTGTTGAAAATGAGTAACATGAGGCATTTATACTTCAGCAAGATGCTACTTCCCCAGAAATGGAGCAGTTAGGGATCTTAATCCTAATTTCTCCTGTAGCTGCCCAGAGTTTCTCTGTTCTGGATTTCTGTCAGAGAGGTTACATACCTTATTATAGTCAAAGCCATAACGAGACAGGAACTGAATGCTAGAGGCTGAGAGGGTGAATTCAACATCAGTAACTCCCAGTGTTGATGGAAAGAGAAAAAAGTTGTAGGAATGCACGACATACCTACAAAAACAAACAAACAAAACAAACATCTCTCTAGAAGGTAATTACAGGAAATAACTCCTCCCAAGAGAATTTTGCATAAAATCTCAACTGCAATATCTTTGTTAAAGAAGGAAACTGCTTTTTTACTTACTCGTTTGCATTTTCATGTGAGAATATTGCCAGCCCTGCAAGAGAGAGAAAGCTCTGTTGAAATGGCAATGTTTAGCTGGATGTCTACAAATACTGTGAAAATTAGATCAGGAATGTGGGGATCCCCTGATGGAGTGCAGGTTTTCTGGGCAGTTAGCCCACACATGGGTTTCTGGGGCCAGCTACACCACAAGAGTGTTTGGAAGGAGACAGGCACACAGAGAACCAAAACATGTTTGTGCTCTTTATTTTTCAATTAACCTCTAAAGAGCACATTAAGATCTGACAAAGAGGAAGGCTTTGAAGATTATTTTGACATTTTAGAGCTGGTTTCTTGAGTTCTGACTGCTTTTTAACTGTCAATAGCTCTCCACCAGCACCACAAGCCCTTACTTGTGTTCATGTTTTTATTATTTTAGGAGTTTCAGAAGTACTAGCCAAATCCTAGCCTTCATTTTCTCTCTGACAGTCCCCTTAAACAATGACACAGCTTTGCATAGGAGCTACTGTCACCTACTTTTTGCTTGCATTGTATTTGTACCTTCAATCTTTAAATATGCACCATTTCAGAGCAGCCAAAAATATACAGCCCACCTAGATTATTTGGAATATTAAAAAGCTCATAGCATTAAACTTCAGGGAGGGTGTGGGGAAACTCTACCACAGCAACCACAGGGCTCTGTGAGGAGCTTCCAGACCAGAGCTACCAGAAAAAGACCAGTTACCTGAGGGACCTCGGGAGGTGGTTTTCTGTGTCAGAGCAGCACTTACCCAGCTGACTGATGGTGAAGCGCTGAACGCTCCTCCTGGCCGCCAGGTACCGCTCCGCAGGGGAGTCAAACAGGCTGCCAACAAAAACACAAGTGTGGGAAGAGTGGAAACGCCGTTTGCACTGCCCGGAGACAGGGTCGCAAGTCTCCCTTGTGTTTGAAGCCGAAGTTTTACCTGGGCTCCTTGTTTTGTGAGGAAACTGAATGTAAACCAGTCAACTCTGTATCAAGGGCTGTTAGGGTGGAAAGAACACAAATCAAAAATATGCAATCTAAAATCTGAAACACGCATTCCAGTAACACCGGGACAAGGGTCTCTGAAAGTCACCGTGACCGCTGAGCCAAACCCACCGCCAAGAAGCTCAGAGGCAACCGACTGCTGCTCCCAGTCCGGTGGCGGGAGGGGCAAAGCGCACACCCCCCGGGAAGGGCCTGACCCCCGCCTTCGGGAGCGTTGGTGTGCAGTGTATCCCCCGCAAACCGAGCTGAGACCTCCGCGCTCTTAGTGCTGCTACTCGACATCTCAGTGCCCCCATCGCCCCTGTCTCGCCGGTCCCTCAGTCCGGGGCGGGGTCCGCAGGCTCCGCTAAGAGCCGTCGTGGCACCCCCCAAACCGCCGCTCACCCACGAAGGCGGCCCGGCAGAGGCGACCCCGCAGGCGCGGCAG